>JAYRBW010091515.1:0-21311 GCA_036023295.1 Invenusta paracnida
GGTGTATGTCTAGGAAATTTTGAAATGTCAGGGTATATGTCAGGGGGAAGATTTTTACAAACTGTTATGAACCATGATATAGACTATGATAATATTATACCTTTACTTGAATTCTTGAAAACTATACCAATGCTAGTTGGAGGAAAAATGTAATTTGATATACATCAAATTAATTCAATTCTAATATTACAACAGCTACTAAACAGCCTTAAAATTATAAAAATTTGAAAACAAAATGTTTGTTATGCTCAATGAATTGCTACTAACCTTTGATTGAAAAATATGCAATACAATACTTGAATTGCTCAACCAGTCACAAAATAAGATATTGACATTTAACTCTTTTTTAGTATTACAGAATACAGAAATTTCTATTAAATGCTCTGATTGATATAAATTTTTTTTTTTATATTAATTATAAAATTATTTTTAATTGGCATACTGTACATCATTTGAATTCTCCTGTATTTTTTTTACACTTTAAAACAAACTTAAAAGCATAAACCTTTTAATAAAGTATTCAAATATATTTTAATGCACCTATCAGACCATCTTTATGATTTATAGCCAAAATTATTGTAAGAATCTTTGAAAGACTATTTCTTTCTGAAAGACTGAGAAATTATGTAGAAATCATAATATTCTATAACATGGGGAAAATGTTAATATCTCATTTTCGTGACTAGTTGTGCAATATAAGAATTACACGTTTTTTAATAATAGATAATTTACAATTCATTGAGCATAACTAACCTTTCATGCTCAAATTTGTTAATTTTTAGAAGTAGCTTCTATACTAACAAGTATAAGAAGAATCGATTTTGAAAGTTTTTTTTTACAGTTTATTCTTAAAGTCTTCATTTCTAACAAATTTTAACAGCAACTGCTGGAGAGTATTGTACATTTGATACCCAGGTTGGTGACATCAAAATCTAATGACAAACATTATTTGATACATAATAATTAGAAATTGGTCCTTTACTCATGTGGGTAACTCATGTGCTGCTTCTTTGCAACTCAAATTATTTTGGTGTTTTCCTTATCTTGACAGAGAAATGGCAGCAATGCTGAGATCTTTCTTCTTTGACAATACTTTAGTCCAAAATAATTGGAAGCTATTATCATTGCAAATAGATTCTAATGACTAATTTGTCAATGATGCATTGAGTTGACTTTCTGCAAGAGGCATATATCAAACATTTGAATTGTGCCATTAAGGTTGCCTGTGTGTGGAAGAATTAATTAATTATCTAATAGAAGACCATAAAGAAAATTGAACATTTCCATCCAAATGAATAACAATTCCCTCGATTCTGTCTTGTATTTCAATGTTGGAAAAGTACTCTAATGCTTCTTCCAATCATAATTGGAGAACTTTAAAACTTCATCATAGCCAAAAGAGAGTGAGCTTGGTATTTGACACAATTTACTCTAATTCCAGAGTTGTCTGGTACAAATTCCATTTTGATTCTATCACAAATAGAATTTTGGCATGGATACATTTTAATAAGTTTAGTAATTTTGTGTGTTGTGTGTAATCTCAAGCTTATTACTTAATTTTATGTATATATTTTTTAATACCTAGGATAGAAACTCCACTTTATACCCAATGATCTTTCATCCCTAAAAGTTTATTAAAAAATTACTTCATTTTATATTAAGTCTTATAATTTATACCACAGTTCAAATTTAGCCTATCCAGTTGTTAAGGATGACATATTTTTATTTCATTTAATTTTTACAGTGTATTGTAGATCATCTAATAATTGGATTTTTTGGTTATATTTCTATCAGTTGTATTAACATTTAATTTGATCATTTCAAAACATATTACACTTTATATTAATACAGTAAAGGTTGGTGACTCAAACATGTTCTTTTCACCTAAGTTAGAGATTTTTTAAATAGTGTTCATTACATCAGTATTTATTAAACTGTTTGCAAATAAAAGAAGCATTTTCGACTCTATAAATTGCAATATTAAAATTATAATTTGTTATTAATAATTAAAATAATAAATATATTATTATTTTGAAACCTTTACTGCACTTTTTCTTGTGCACATGAATAATGACAAAACTACAAAAACTAGTGTAATGAACTTATTGATTGTAAGTTATTTTGCTTTATATATGTTTTACTCTTATTTCCCCATCAAGCTGATTAAAGCAAACTAATTTATAAAAATATATTTATTTCTCTTTTAAAAGTGTTGATTATTTGATATATTTCATTTTAAAAGTTTATGTAAAATATGAGGCAACTTTTAATTGGTTAGTTCATGTTATTGTATTGTATTGTATTTTATTATTTATTTACAATACTTGTTAAACTATATTTCTAGTTACAGTTTAAATACTGTTATATTAAAAATGAAATTTAGCAGAGCTATTGTTTTTTTAATTTTACAAATAATTTAAAACTCGCTTCAATTGTAAACAAACATAAACCACTATTTATATGTACACTATAGTTATACATATATTTCAAATATATTTAGCTCATAGTTTAAATATGGAATTTTAAATATTTTATATATGTGATTTTCTCTTTACCGGTTTTGTTTCTCGGTTTATAAATCGTTTTGCATATTTAAATATATGAACATTCCTTTGGATTACTGATTTGTCTTATAACAAATACTTGGCTGTAGGACAATGACGACATCCAACATGAATCCTGTGAAGCTGCTCCAAATGGGAGTTCGTTTCTTTCTTATCTCCATCAACATCCTACTATCTTGCTCTATTCACGTTGTCTTGCTGGTCGTCCTGCGTCACTTTCTTTCTTATCGCCCGGGACTTTTTCAGCATGTTGAGAGTGTACTCTTTCGCTGGATTCTATCCATGGTTGCTCTGTGGACTGAAACCGCGGGATACATAGGTAAGTAATTGTCATTAAAGCAAATACACGTCTCTACATAGAGCGATGGCTTCTTCATATTTCTATAAACTCGTAATGAAATAAAAATTAATATATTAGCCTATTATTTATATATTTTTCGTGTATATTCTTGTACAAAATAGATAAAGGAATAACAGACCTACCTACTGATCTTTTAACTTTGCTCATTATAGACCTTCATTTTTAACTGATGCATTAGTATATTTTATTTTGGCAGTTATTGTATTCAAACTGATATCTATCTTTTGTGAAACTAGAATTTTTAAACTATCTATTTTGTTGTTTCAGTGAGTCCCTGATTTACCATTAAGCAATATACACAGAATAATTTCGAGCTGTAAAACACTGATAACTTAAATTGGTATAGCTTTAACCGATATTTAAAGTAATAAAATATGACACATCATACTTTTATAATTTATTTGTTCTTTATTGCTTGTCATCATAGACAATATTTATTTTATTTCTATTTATTGAATGTTATTTTACTGACACATACATGTTTGCCATACTATGACCCCAGTATTGCAGCCATAATTAAGTCAAGTGTCTTAATATTGGCCATGTATAATAAAGTATTAATAATAACAACAAGTTGACTTTCCTTATGAATCTGATCACCTCAGTAAAGGTCCGTGGGTCAATAGGTTTTACATATGTTCTCGAATGATACTTTGACTAAATTTATGGAGTTAAACACTTTGTATTGTATTATGTAATGAATATATTATGCTAAGTATAGTTTCTCTTATCCCGAAAACTTTTTATCCTGCAAATAAAAACATACACTTTTTGTAAAGTTTGCAAAGAAATTGCACCATAAAAATATTTATTTATATATATACATACTAAATCTCCAAAATAATAACATTTTAATGAACAAAACATTATCATCAGTATAATTTTTTATTGTCAATATTATTATTGTGTTTTATGTTTTTTGAATTATTATAAGTAGGTATATTTCGAAATATTTTATTTATATATATTTTTTATTATAGATATTTATTTTTATATATTTTAGTCATTTTCATTTGAGTTTTTGTAATCAAATAAATCAAAGCAATCTTCAAATTGCAAACATCTATGAAGACTACGGTTTTGCTTTCCACCTATTCCATGAAGTCTGTAAATTTTAGGTATGGCAGGTGTGGGAACCCTGATGTTTATGTATTATATATTATATTAGAGCGTATTCTTTAAAAGTAAATATAGCATTCGTGTAGCCATGATTTGAATTACTTGGTAATAAACAAATTAAAACCTTTCATTAGCTTCGAAAAGCTTTAAACTCTAGGTTCAGATTATTCTAAAAAGTACTCATTTTCTACATAGTTATTGATCCCATAGGTAGTATTTATCCAGTGTGATCTACTCTGATTCTATTTATAGCTACCTAAGTACTTACCTGGCGCGATATACTTCTATAAAGTCCCTACATAAGTACCTAGTAATGTACCCAAACGCACTAGGTTTGTACTTAATCTGGAATAGTTTAATCTACTGAAGTATGTTAAATTAGACACGGCCAAGTAATACAGTAACTTGGCTAAGTATTTAATTTTATGTATAAGTATATAGGCGCTTACCAACTTGATTTGCAATATGTAAGGAATTTATGTAAGCATAATTCTGAATGAGTTCAGCCATTTTGTCTAAATTTTAATTATAATCACTGGTTGTACGGCGTTCAACATACGATTTCAATTTAATCATTAAATGTCTGAGCTGTATTAATTATCATATATTAAATGTCTAAATTTCATATCTCAATTAATGTTTCTATTAGAATTCACTTTAATTCTATTATTACTCACGAGTAGTGTAACATTCTTCTTCACGGAACAATGTTTCAATACTAAATTGTAAGGAGAGAATATTTTCCCATGAGTGTAACTCCCTACACAAAATTAATGCATGTTTTGTGCGTTTATTTGTTTCTGTTGTATATTTATTAAGGTAGGCGAAAAGAACAAAATAGGACAAAACTAGTTAATCTGATTTAATATCCGACATTTTGGTTTTAGCGATATATGTTTAAATGTTTATTCTAAAATATGTGTACACATAGTATTTCTTAGATAAATACTGAACTATCGATTACTCTAATGTACATAATTTCTAAGTATACAGATAGATCCTTTATACAAACTGAATTCAAACAATGCAATAGTTGCGTGAATGCTTGTTCTGATTTTCCCAAAATATACACAGAATAATATAATTGTACAATCTACAGTTTGTAAAATATTTTGGGCTATAATGTATTGTTTTGTACAATGACACTGTTTTCTTATTTTCCTCTTCTCTACAATGTTATTGTTGTAGCCCGGGGAGTCTTTCTATTTTTACTTGTTTTATAGTAAACTATTTATAATAACTTACCGTTTACAAATAAAAATTACATTTTCTATAAATAGTTTTAATTGCACGTGTTAAATGAATTCACGCGAAAATATATGACATAGTTAGGAATTTGAAATGATTCTTTCTTTTTGTAACATTAATTCTCAAAATGAATTCTGATGAAACAAATATAATTTTAAAATATGCTATTTAAAGTAAATATATATTATGTTTTTAATCTTTAACAAGTTACTTCAAAATACCTCATTAAAATATGTTGGTTGTCTTTTTGATGTAATTAACTGTATTAAATAGTGTCTATGAACGCTAGCGTATCGATCCTCATAAAACATCTCGCATTGCAAAATTTTAACATTTCATTGGGCCTTATTAGAACATAAGTTTTGTTATAAACATCTTCTTGTGAATTCATTTTTATTAGCAAGCATTGTTAAACTCTAATTACCCTGGACTTTTTCTTTTTCTATATCCCGAGGGGGATGGGGTGCGAGATATGGACTTTCGTGTAATATTTATACTTCCTAGTGGAGTAGTCTTGAAATTTCACATGTAACTAAGCCAGAATATTTTATAATACATATATGCCATTAAAATTATTGGTTAAATATATATTTTATAACAACAATTAAATGCCTGGATAAAAACTTTGTTATTGAACTTCATAATTTAATATAAGAAACTAATTACTACCTGAATCAGAATTTCGTCAATTTATTGAAAGAAATGTATGTTTTTATATATATATAAAAGTTTGTTTCAATAATTTTTTACGGTAGTTATGTGATCATCCATTTGTTTACAAAATAGTGAATATGTGGCTAAAAGTTGTAAAACATTATCTAGGAAGAATCTACAAAAACTTTAGATTCTATTTGCTCATTTAAAAATTATAGCAATAAAAATACGGGTGTGTGCCCTCCCGATATGGATAGAGTTAACGCTTCATTAGTTGTAAATATCTGTTTATTTTGATACAAATGTCGTTGTTTTTTCTATTATTTATATTAAACGTTATTCTAGAGTATAAATTGTATAATATTTTAATACCTGAATATAATATTGTCATTTACTTTATTCTTCTCTTTCATCTTGTTTAATTTGAACAGAAATTTCCAAATAGGTGTTTTGGAAATCACATATGATATATAATATACTGTTATTTTGTTTCATGCTAAGCAACATTGAAATACATTTATTTTATTCCTCATATTATTTGTTTTTTGCTGAAGGTTGCAGATATACACAGGTTGAATTAGAATATATTTTGTTACTGATTATTATTTAATTGTGTCATGGTATGAGCGTGACTAGTAGTCTGTTCCAGGCTGCTTTACCATACTTATAAGGTATGTAGTACATGTACATGCAGGCCTGTGATTGCTCCTCAAACTCTTCAATTTTTTTAAGCTTCCTCAAATTCCTCAAATTTATCCAAAAAACTAAAATTCCTAAAATTTCTTAATATGATATATATTTTTTTGCAATGGTAAAATATCATTTTTTATGCTGTGCAAGTATCTATTTATAGATAAAGCTCCCAAAAAGAATCTAACAATTTTTTCGCGCAAATTAAACTTTGCTCGCTACGCTCGCACGTCATGGGTCCGAGGTATTCCCAGATTTTTAAAATTCACTCAATCCCATGCCTGATTACTATTCCTCAAATTTACACAAAATAATCCTCAAATTTTTTAATGGTCAATCACAGACCTGTACATGTTAACGGTATTAATGTTCGCAAACCGCTTATGACACACAACTTTTACACAGAGAAATTAACCGCTCGAACTATTTAAACTAGTTTGATTGATTTAGAAGTAGCTGGTTTGAAAGAAGTACGTGGTTCGAACTATTGTGTTGACAAATGCGAATTTCGTTTCTACTTGCTGTATTTTCTATAAATGTAGTTTACGATAACGGCGAAGACATCACTCGCTGTGCCGATGACGAATGTTTGGTTCTTCTTAACCACCAGACCACTGCTGATGTTCCTCTACTCTTTACCTGTTTCCACAACAAGGGCTCCATCTGTAACAACATCCAGTGGATCATGGATATCGCCTTTAAGTGGATTCCATTTGGTTGGGTATCCCAGGTCCACGAAGACTTTTTCATACAGCAGGTAACCTCCGCTATACTTATAAAATAAATATTAATAATGTTACCTATAAAACCGTAAACAAGCGTAAGAACGAAAGTTTCGTTGTAACTATATATACTTTTTAAATAAAAACAGGCTTTTTATTGAAAAAAAAACTGCTTTAGAAAATGTAAATTCTACAGCTTACTGTTGAATTTTAAAGTTTTGATTAACGAAATCGCATTGAATTATTCGAAAGAACACTTATTCGAAAGAATAAGTCTTGTAAAAAGAAATTATCCTTTGAACAACTTTTTAAACGATGGGCTAATTCAGTTAGCCAATTTTAACATGTTTAAAGTTGTTTATCACCTAAGAGTATACATTTATGTTTGACTTGTTTATTTTAACGGATGTTATGCACTGAAGTTAAGATTATTTTTCAGTGTAACTTGTATCAAATTGGTAATAAGACAATTATTTAGTATGTGTATGGACTGTCATATATGGGTATCTTGTAGTGAATATAAATTATATGACATCAATAATATATAGGGTGCCCAAATGCTAATAATTTTTTAAAAAATATAATCAAAATTAGTAGCGTTTGGGCTTTTTATATGTATTATTCATTTAAACATAATGCTATAGGATTTGCATTTAACGTGGAATAACTATTTGTATTAAGTAAAGTTTTTTTTTATTTCTTTAAACTAAAAAATTATTTATTGAAAAGTATAACTAGCATGAACATTCCGAAAACTCCATATTATTATTGATATTCAGTAAATGTTATTAAAATTAGAGCGTTTTTTAATTTTTTTAATAAACTAAATATAATTCTTTCAACTTGATTTTACTTTGTGGAAAACCAGAAGACTGGATTCAATACAATGATTGACTATCATAATAAATAATCACAGAGGTAAATTATGGTATTATTAAGATAATAATTGATATTACTTTGAAAATAATATTGTTATTGACTAAAATTTGTTTACAGCCAACTGATAATCTAAATATGTAAGCTTATTTCTCACTTTGTTCTAAAGTTTTATGTATTGACACAATAAATTTGGCGGCAGATATTAGTAGTGGACGCCAGTCAGGAAAGCAATAAGTGGAAGTTCAAAATCGCATCGATCTTTAAAAAAATTATAAATTTAGTTTTGGATATTCTGTGTAGCATAGTATATTATTGCAGTAGAATACATTCTAGTCCCCCACCCCATTGCTGCAACGCACCACCATAGGGTCGCGAGGTGCGCCACTCTCAGATCACTCGCCTGTACAATCATCTTCGCGACCACTACACCCGTCTTAACCGGAAGTGGCTCGTAATCTTCCCAGAGGGTGGCTTTCTCTACAAACGTCGTGAGTCGAGCCAGCGCTTCGCTGAAAAGAACGGCTACCCTAGACTTAATCATGTAACCTTGCCCCGAGTGGGCGCCTGTCTCACGGCCCTCCAGTACCTCGTGTTAGGCGCCACAGCTCCCCCGGAACTCTCTTCAGCTGCAATGTACGAGAGTCGTCCTGTGAGTGCTGAAGTGGGTGGAGGCGATGAAAGCGAGATGTCAGCTACTACCAATACTAGAAACTCCATTACAACTGTGTCGCCTAGTTCGATCATTTTTAGTAACAAATCTAACAACGACACGAACGGTGGAGAAATCCAGGGAGATGACGACGACGAGGAGGAGGTGCCTAATCTCTATGGAAACAATGAGTCGAGCGGAGAAGCGAGACGCATGCGACAGCAGAAGACTAAACCTAAGGAGAAGGAGAGTAAGAAGGCAGCTCCGCCGCCTCTCGCGGGGAAGAACAAGAAGATGACAATGCCGTCGACTCAGGTGGACACAGGAGCTGCTGTGGATTCTAGTGTATTATCTGCCTCTGTTGTTGACGGTGGTAGTCATGGTAAGTGCCTGCTCAAAAGAAAAACTTACTCTTCGCAATTAAAGCATATATTTACATGCAGTAATAATTGTTTAATTTCTTTTTGATTGATATCTATTTACTGAATCAATAAAAACCACAATGCATTTCTGCTGGTTACGATCAGGCAGAAATGCATAGTTTGTGTCTGATTACCAAACATTTAATGTGATTATTAAATTACATAAATACATTTAAATGAAGAAATAATTGATATCAAACTTCAACACGTAATGGTGCAGTTACTGAAAGGTCCGTGCATGTGAATAATTTTGTATTTGGTCGCCTCCAACTCCGAAATTTCGGTAAACTTCAACTTCTTTTTCGCATGAATCTGGATATTTTCAGTTGATTGTACTCGTTTTTCTGGTACATCAATAATTGTACTTGATCCTGAACAAAAACTCTAAGATGCTATTTTCTAGATTTTGTTATTTAGTTTTCCTTCTTTGAGAGATCGACTCATTCTTTGTAACGATTGATTACCAAGATGTCGTGCATACCTTTATATCGATATGACGTTTTTATGTTTTGTTATATTTTCCACTTTTTCGTTACTATATCCGTTACACTGACAGTGGTGACACGAACATAGTTGTTAGTATAACGATTATATAATTTTGCGTTATTTGATAGATTCGCCAGGAAGTTACCCAACACAGCATTTCCGATAAACCATTTTTACTAAAAAGTGAGAACAATGAATTATGTTTTGTTTTATTTGGTAGGAATTGTATGTATGTTTTGAAAGCTTCTACAGGGCATTTACTCTTGTCCAAAGATTCATACATACGAGAATTTTTATGGTCCTTAAATTCTTTCTTATTTAACGACGCTTTTACATTGAATTCTTGTACTTCAGTAATTTATCTAATTTGACATATTCTTTTCCTTCGTCGTCTGTTTCGATTGTAAATGTATCTTACAGTAAAGACCTTAGGTTTTCTTTTCCCTTCATGCCGAAATGTAACATCAAATTGAATAAAACCTCTTCTTGAACCTTCTTTTTAGACTATCTATCAAAATATTCGTTTATTTTTCATGCACTTCCCGAGATAGCTTCATATGATGATCATTAGTTTAGTTTCTGTGCAAGTACTTATCAACCATTCATTTCAAGACACCATTCGCCCTTTTGAAATTATCCACTTGTAATATATTAACTGTTCGGTTGACAGCTACAGATGTTAAATGGCGTTGGATTTGAGCACGAATACACACTAGACGACTCGGTGAATAAAATGTATCATCTTTTACCATCAATTACCATAGAAAGATTAAATAATTTTTTAGTACCTTATCAGGTTCTTTTTCAAAATCTCGGCACAACTTTCTTTGCTGAAGAAAATTTTAAAACATCATAGTATGTCTTTTTGTTTGAGCATCCGTCCCAGCAACAATAGACTCACTTTCTATTTTGTCCAATTCTTCTAACTTACTTGTATTTAAATCGAGGCAACTCTTGTTCTATGTGAAGCAGTTATTAATTGAAACTATTCCCAAATTCAATGATGAAACGATCATTTGATTCCGCTGTTACAAAATCAAGCAATTCATCACCAAGCCTGGCTTGTGTGATGAATTACCACTTATACAATTACCAGGTATATTTTGTAAATTTAATAACGCCGTTCTTAATTCAAAACAAATTATAAATATTTTGAAATAATTTCAAATTTTGTCATAAACATTAATAACAATAGGATTTCTATGCTAGGCAGAAATATCTAACATCGTCAGCAGCTAACGCAGCTTCTAATTTATAGATATTTCTGCCTTCAAAATTCATATAGAAATCCCATATTGTGTGCTCTAAACATATTCAGAATCTTCTTTAATAATAATATCTTTAAAACTTCGCCTTTAATTTCTCTGTATATTGTATGTAGACAGTGTCAAACTGTCATTTGCAATTCATTGTAAAATATACACTTTTTTTATTATATAAATTTATCAGACATAAAGAATGTATATAGTTCATTCCGTGTCGAAGATATTATGTTATAATATGCATATATCTATAACTCTTTTATAAAGATAATAAATTAATATTAAAAATTCCGAATAATTTTCTACCAAGAAATATTTTATATTTGGATAATTACTAAATCAGCAAAGATACCAGAATAGTTTTATTTCAATGAAAATCAAACTCAATATTCAATCTTTGTAATGAATATTAAGCGTTTGACTATAAAAATAGGAATATATTTAGACTTAATACTCTGATATTAACACTGTAATAATATTACTATAGACATAATACTAATATAATATACGTATTACTTGATTTTATCGCATCGTAAGACTCACGATATTTTCTGTAAATGTCAGAATTTATGTTGCTTGTAAAGTTTTTTTCAACTATATTAATCGTACGATGCATTGTACCAGATATATTAGTAACAAAATTAGTATCTATATTTAAAACCCTGAGTCATTGTTTTTCTATTTACTCACATTGTCATATATAGTCACTCGTTAGATACTTAACATTCATACCTACCTATGTATAATAGATATTATTTAACATCTACCTATAATATAGATCACGGCTCTGAAAGTATCTCATCTTATTTTGTCCTAGAACCTCTTCACAAAATACAATTCTTGGAAAATGTTGTTGTTCTCAGAAAAGTGCTTTGCTGTGAATATGATTATATGCCGTTGTACCACTTAAGAAAATTAGTGTAACTGGTACTTCAAGTCTTTGCATTTATATATGTTTGTATACGGCAGAATTTTTTTGTACATAGTAAATTTTATACTTACCATTTATTTCATTTTTAGGCATTATTGTATTTTTATGCTCAAATATTTTTCGTTTTGTATATTTTTAAATATACATAGTAGGGATTTCTTACTAGGCATACAAAAGTGATGACTGATTTTTTGGTTACATGTGTCAAATTCTTAACATAGAGTAATTCAGACATGGAGAATACGAAACTTACGATTTGATGCGTTTTTAGAGCCCCCCCTTAAATTCTTCGTCGATCGTTCTAGGCACTCCGGTAGGCAAAATAATTATTTTACTATCTAACACGTTATAAATAGCTCATTTTTGTGTTAAACAGTTAACTATATGTTTGTGAAGAACACATTTATATAGTTAAAATTGCCGTGAAAAATTAAACAATTTGCTCACGAATTGAAATCTGATAATTTAAAAATCTACATTTGACATCCTACCATGCAGCAACTACTGATATTCCGTTCTCAATACGATATCAGCTGTTAAAGGAATGCTACCCTTGTTCCAGGAAAAAACGACTGATCTCAATATGATTATGCACGGGATGAAACTCACCGCATAAGTAATTGAACCCTTCAATCCCGTCCAAATTCCCGTAATCACAATGGACATGCAGCTATATTCACTCGCTAAACAATTGCAATGGACGTATCCTGACGAAGTTGGTGAAAACAAGTTTGTGGTTATGTTGGGTGACTCCATTTTGAAAAGATTGTTATGGAATTTCTACTTGTTGACTCCGACTAGACAGACGTCATCACTGAATCAGGAATAGCTACGAGTAGTACAGCCAGATCTTTTCTCGGCGTCAATCACACTAGGACACGCTATGTTCATCAGGTAATGGTTGCTGTTTTGGATACATTGCTCAGGGATGCTTATACACGATTTCCGAAGATTAGGAATCAACTTGGCTAAAAGATTGGATCAAAGCCCGCATCTTGACAAGTCCGACATTCTCTTTCTAGCATTTTACATATGAAACTTAAATTCTACTACTTCTGCTAGTTAGAGCACATCGAGAAGTCAACTTCAAACTGTACATTGACGTACTTACAGCTCTTGTGCCCATTTTCTTTGCATATGATCACATAGCATATGCTAGATGGTACCAAATCATCTACGTGATATGACCAGGGGTCCCAGACATACTATCATACTTTTTCAAACTTTTCTGCTATGTTTCATACTTAATATATTTAAAAATAACTTTTTAACTCTGAATAGAGGTAGGCGCCTCTGGCTTGCTGAGATGTCATTATGTATACTATAACAATATTATATACTACTATAAGAAAATACTATAAGTATTTTATATAATCTGGGATGATGACTCTTGCTTGACTTTGAGATGATGACTCTTGTTTGACTTTGAGATGATGACTCTTGCTTGACTTTGAGATGATGATACTTGATAAAAATTACTGTATTACTGTATCATATATGTATATATAGCAAGTCACAATTTGTTAAAAATACATTTACTTATTCGGAATATTGTCATACTTTTTTGTAAAATTTATCATACTCTTTAAATTTTTGTTGCTGGGACCCCTGTATGACTAACCTACAAACTCCGTGAAGATGGCAAGTGGGTTGTTCAGACAACAAATATTCGATACTCTGCCAAGGCTATAGATCAAGCACAGGAACAGGAAAATGTCTTGTTAAAGGGAACTGGTGGTATTGTTGGTCTTACAACAAATGATGTGGCAATGGTAAAGTGGTCTTTAGCTACACCTGAAGTCAGTCACTTAATACAGAGGTTCTCGATATGACCAATCAAACCTTCACCACAATGAAAACAATGCAAGTGGATTCCAGGTTTACCGCAACTATATTTCACTTTTATAAATTGTTCAAGATTATGGCAATCCATTTATGGACACTTCGAAACATTTGAATTCATTGAACGACGCTGTTTGTACCAGCAAATGAACAATCGATACTGTTTACAAACTGTCCGAAACATAAAAAATAAATACACTGATTTTATAAGCAGAATCCAAGACGCTACATTTTCTTTTTCAACCGCTGTCAAACGAAACAATTTTTGCATCTTGATAAACTACCACAACCTGTAAATTTCAAACAAACCAAAGGATACACAAAATTTATTTGGCAAATTGTTCATTTCATTGTCCTCCTCAAAAAGGCAAGTAGATTTGAAAGAATTCTTCAGTCATGAAATACGTCAGTCGCCACCTTCTTTGTCCTCGGACTATAAATTGTTTCATTCTGCGAAATCTAATTTGCTTACCTGTATTGAAGAACTGCAAGAGGAAAACACCATCGGTGGTGAGAACGACATGATTTATAATGTTGTTGATTGTATTGTAGTTGACGAAAGTTGGCTCATCCACAATATGTCACCTAATAAGAATACCTATTCCACATTTGATGAATATACTGTCGCTTTCTTTTACCCATTCGTTTATCGGCAGTTGAAAACCGCTTCTCGTCTTGACATTATCTGGGACCAATATAGCCAACGTAATATCAAACAAGAGACACGACAAGTATGCAGGATCTAAAAGTAGAAAAAGGTCACTCCAACCTCGCAACTACCGTCTCCAAAAAACGGGCAGAGTTTGTCAAAGTTGATGAAAATAAGACTGGGCTGTTTCATATAAGACTCAGTGCAAAACGTATCACTTCCGAACAAAGATGTTTAAATTATCAAAGGTTCAGGATGTCAATCATAGTGGTACTGATCCATCCTTTACTGGACAATGCAACCATCTGGAAGCAGATACAAGAATCATGACACATGTAATCCATGTAGTGAATTCTAGAATGAAATCAAAATAGGAGACACAAATGTGGTATAGTAATTCTACTTGGACAAAGTCATCGTTTGCTAAATATTTCGATATGAATCTCTTTTGGTTCCGGAACATCTCGGTGCCTACTGGACATAATGTCGCTGGCGTCTGCTTGGACCAGCGCTATATTTATCTCTATCATTGTTTCATGCACTAAGTGGGTGCGACACAACATCACCTACAAAAGAGCGTGTAAAGCGAATTTGGTAGAACGAGTGAACAAAATTTCCAGAACTTACAACTGTACTAATAAACTTTCATCTCACACCATTCAAATGTATTACAATTGATGACGAAAAATTCATATCATTCCTTAATTCCAAACAAATGGTACGTACACACATCGAAGTCTGAGAGTCCATGTTTTGTCATTGAACAACGCAAGTAAATATGTAATAATAATATCTAACTCATGCATATAATTGTTATATTATTTTTTTTTGGGGGGGGGGGGGGGTAGTTATCCTTGAAAAACTTCTTTCATGCTATTGACTAACAAACTTGATTTTTTTTTGTCTATTATCGATTTTTATAAAAAATTACAGATTCTTGTAAAAGTCAAAGGAGCTCTAAAAATGCGCCAAATATTGGTTTTCGTATTCCCCTTGTCCAAATTAGTCTATAATATACCAAATTTGGCACTTGTAACTAAAAATCCGTCATCACCTCCAAATTTTCACTACTAATAGTATGTAATATGCAACTATATATACATATTCTTAATCAAATTGTAATTGTTTTCTTTTTTTCACTATTATTCATATTTTAATATCATGTTTATGTTTAGTTATAATGTAATTGAAGGGGGAATATTGTTTTATTTTAAATGATGTTAACCGTTTTTTATTTTATTATAATTCAGATAGAATTTGATTTAATTGAAGAAATATTTCAGTAGTCTAATTAAAGTGCTCTCCCCCCTCTCTCAGCTGGCGGTGGTAGTCTGATATCAGGCGGAGACAACAATCTACATCCCATAGTTCCAACAATCCAGCAAGTGCAGCAACACATCCACAATCAACAAAAGGTTCAACATCAGACCGACAATCCACAACAAGCAAATGGAATCTCTAAGAAGACAATTAAGTGGGTCATCGACATCACAATGGGCTACGAGAACAACGAACCGCTTGATCTACTGGCGATAATTCTTAGCAGTCGACAGCCAATGGCCACGCATCTCTTTTACCGCGTATATCCTGCCTCAGAAGTTCCAATGCAGTCTGAGCACGAGCTGATGCAGTGGCTGGTTCAAAGATGGACCGAAAAGGAGGCTAGATTGGGTCATTTCTATGCCACTGGGGAGATGGCATGGCTGGATGCGGAAGAATACGAGGCGGTGGATGAGGAGTTCCGGATACGTAGACCTCGCCGGGTCACAGTATCCTATGAGTATCTCGCCTTTGTCTACATCCTCCATGCTGCCCTAGTCTATCTTTTCTACTGGCGTCTACCTGTCGGACTTTACTCACTTATTTTCTCTTGGTAATCTCTCTCATTCTTTCTGGACATAGAAATACTCCAACTAACTTTCTTGGCCCATCAATTATTCTCTTAGAAAGAATCATTAATATTCATTTCCAAGTCTGACATCGCTTTGTAACTAATTGTTATCTACTATGTCTTATTTCATTTTTTATCTTCCATTTCTAATGTCTTGCTTCAATAACACGTCAATGTGTCAAGTTAATAAAAAATAAAGCTAATGAAACTAACGATGTGAAACCATTACTCAAAATTTGAGCATTTTAGTCTGTTGAATTATACATAAAAATTGAGTTAACATTTTGAAATATATTGTATAGGCGTGGCGTTTATTTTAATGCATAATATTCAGTTAATATTACCTTCCAAATTTGTCACTGTGGACTTTAAATTATGAAAGCCAATCGCATCATTTGTGCACATTCCCTGTTTTCCTTTACAATAAATAAGCACCATAACCTTGCATTTTACAATATCTTACAGCACAATTGTATTCAATAATTTACTATGGATATCAGACTTTGGCTCATTTTGTTTTGATTCTATTCGATCTCAAGATTATACATTCTTTTTCAATTTTTATTTAAATTAGTTGCTGGTACCTCTTTAATCCAACTGAGCTTCTTCGATTATCTATTTTCTAAATTATTTTTTGTTCCTAACTAAAAAAATTGATATGGATTCGTAATACATTCAATGAGGATTCGCTAGCAATTAGTGAATATATAACAAAAACTTTGCACTTAAATATACTCTGTTAGTCATTTGTTTTCATTACATTTTGTAAATAATTTCTATTTTTTGTTTTGGAGAATTAGTTTATGTAAACTACGTTATACATTTGATACAATGACATAAAAGGAATGAGGAATGTAGCCTAATTCTCAGATCTTCATTAAATCTGTAGTACAAGTTTATTTAGCATTCATGTTTTGCAGTCTTCAGCAAACCTCGCTCCACTATACTTTAATCGAATTGGAATGCACTGTCAGACGCTTCCTTTTTACTTGTCATCTTTTCCGTTTCTGTCCACTTACTCTTCCTCTCCGTCTGTCTTATCTTTCTCCAAAATTCAATGCCAAAACATTTACATAATATTATAATCTACTATTTTTCTTACTACTTTCTACCATTTACTACGACTATTAAGACAATGGTGTGTGACGCGTAATACCTGGTTATACGTGTGCTCAATTTATGTCTCAAAAGCAAGTAATCAGAATTCCATTCCATCTCTCTGTACTATAATATTATGTATACATAAATCGCATTATTTACTTTATTGTGATAATAATAACTATATTATTATTATTACGTTATCTACTACAACTACGATTTTATACTCCGCAGGATCCAACATGTTTTTGTCGTTCTTGACTCTCTCGGTTGTTGTTCCACACACATTCATCATTCCACACCACTCTTCTAACTATTCTCGCAATGCTTTCTGCTTGTTGGAGGTCAAAGATTAATAAACACTCCATCCCAGTTGGATCCTCATATTTTTACCTAGTCGGAATACTACTGCGTCTACTGATCAAAAGGTTTCACTCAGTACATGTATATTAAGTGTGATACACTTTCTGAATTTTCATCGTCTTGTGATTGGTCCAAATTTACTTATAAAATTATTATTATATTTTTGTTTTATTGATAAATAACTTTATTTGTCAGCGGTCGGTCTCGCTCTGTCTCTGAAAACGATACATTTTATTTACGACAATTGATGTGACCACTACCTTCTATAATAATTTATTTGACTTCAACAAATGTTTTATCGTGAGTTTATTATTGTTCATAGTATACAACCTGTCTATATTATGTACTAATGTATCAAAAATATTTTGTGATGTACACATTACTGACAATAGTAAATATTTCATTTCTTACAATATTTGTTTGTGTGTCCTTTTTGATAAATTAATGTAATCTAAGAACAATTTAGACCTGAAAAAGTAGGTAGGTTCATAAATATATTTTTTAATCTTTTTGTTTTAAAATATTAGATGTAAAATACACATTACTATGTACATTAAGCAATATTTAAACAATACATTTAAATACATTAATTCACAACGCGTTTCGAAACAACATTGTCCCCTCTTCAGGTACAATAAAATGTAATTGGCGGGAAATATTACATAATCGTCTATATTAATAAATTGAATGCAAGGCGGGTTAAATAGTATGACACCTATTACAAAACATTTTTAGAAGAACTACAACCAATTGAATTATACTTTTAATGACCTAGATGTAAAGTAAACAAAAAATAGCGGAACCTATTTGGAACCTAGTTTGGCTGGCGAGAATAAATATTTTCCTATCTAACAAATTATAAATAGCTAATTTTTAAAGTAAAATAGACAGCTAAGAATAAATAATAATAAACAGCTGCTTGTGAAGAACGAAATTTATATTATTAGAATCGCCATGAAAAACCACACAAAAATAAGAGTGGCTCTTAAAAACTTTCAAACATAATGTATATTTGTAAACAAAACGATATGGTTTTGCACAAAATAACATACGAAACTGAATATTGATTTCTGAATACTTCTTATGTTCGCTGCCTTTAACAGGGATGTAATTTTTCCGGTTTTTTTTTTATTTTGATGAGTCTAGATTCGTTTAAAAAACGTATAATTTTCTATGGTCTGAGTGACTTTTATAAGGTAATAATTGTCTGATTAAATTATCAATTTAATAGCTATTTTTAGATTTATTCACATGTACTCATTATACATTTTCTTCGAAATGTATGCATCTGTATTTTTCGTCTTTCAAAAAAAATTGTAATCTTATCTTTTGAACTAAATAATTGACAACATATTCCTGAGAAGCTTTCTCCTGCATTCTAAGTCACAAAATCAAAAAAAATTCCTTGCGAGCTCTGATTTATAGGCTACACTAAAAACGTAGCCATGGGGTACTCAGCGGAAATTGGGGCCCTCAACTTGATTTCCGGTTTATTTTAATATGAGCAATCACATCCTTGCTTTAACATAGTCACCAATTCCATTTAGTTAACACGTCAACTATTGACTACTGCCGCTCTAGGTATATGTATAATTTCATCTCTCTGGCTATAACACGTTAGGAATAAAGAAAAGCGGTACCATAGAGTAATAATACCAAGAGAGTTCACTTAGCGCATTTGAATGTATACATCTTTCAAAATTTATAAACAAGGTAATTCAACCATGTAGATTTCGAATATAATTTTAAAAAATTTCTAAAACTGCCTCCCTAATTTACAGTAACTTACTACTTTGTTCAATAAAATTTAAATAAACTCAAATCAAAGCTATAATTGTTAAAATAATTATATTTTATAACACATGCTATAAAGTAGTAATAGTAATGTCATATAAAACCACAAATGTTTGGTCCACACTAAAATGACCATACAATATAGAAATGTAAAATAGCTCTTTTGATTCAAGCGGAAAACCACAATTTTAAAACAACCAAAACTATAGAAATATGTTTCAAAATGTCAGCTACATTAATATGTAATTTTTAGGAGTACCTATAACTTAAATAATTTCTAAAAATTTCGATACTGCGGCATATAACTAGTTTTGCCTACATTATTCAGAATGCATAGCCTATAATATAGTACGGGCACTTTATTTCGTATTCTAACAACTTAAAAGTAAAAGGCAAAACTAGTTATTTGACCCAAAAAAGTTATTCAAACTATACTCCTATAAATAACATATTAGTGTAGTATTATTGGAACAGAATCTTAAATTTTGACTCTTGGGATAACTTAAAATATTATCAACTTATGTACATATACATTTATCTTCATTTTAGGAACACATTTAGTTGTAATTCTAAATAATTGTACTAAAATGCATACATATAGGTAGAAACACATGTACCAATGTAATATAAAATTTTAATAATAATATTTGAAGATTATGATAAACTTTATATAAATTTAACTTATTGGATAACAATTATAGGCATATCCATCATTAGAAAACGCTTCATATTTTTTAGCAGTTTGGTTCGAAAAATTATGGTATAATCAGACATATATGCATTATTTACTAATGAAATACAGTATTTTCCAGCCAAATTAATTAAAATCAAACGATATATACACAATACAAATAAATGTAGTTATATTAAAAAAACAGGCTTTTCATTTAATGAAAATTATAATAACTGTAATATATGTAGGTATATATAACCAGTAAAATAACATTCGATAAACAGTAAAATACAAATAACTTCGAATTGTTGTATTTATAGCTCGAAACAAACTCATTACAATTCAATAATATAGTACTAGGTTTTCATTATAGCCAAAAATATCTGACTGTGTGAGTCTACGGTAATTTAATAATAAAACAAATTGTCTATTCTTTAAAAAATAACTCTGTCATTCTTACTATCTTTGCAATACCATTATTTTAAGCGTCCTTGATACAATATATAGAAATACAAAACATATATTACATCTATAATCTATAGTATCAATGTCATGTAGTATAATGGGCCAAATAATATTTTATAAAAGTATTAGTATAATTTTAATGAGATCACAACGAATTAATATTTATGTACCTGATTACTTTTAGCTTTTTCGTTTATAGCTAGTGATAGAGGTGTTTTAACAATAAAGTTTTCATTTTCTTTACGTACAAATCCTATGTAAAAAGTGTTGCTAAGCTTAGTAAAAATTGATTTTAAATTCATAGTACTACGAGAGAAATAATTTTCACCTACTAGTCAGAAAAGTTGTTTTTTCTATTGAATTATATCTGAGGATTTTTGTAAAAACATGCATAACAATATTGGTAGCTAGTTAAATTAGCCCTTTCATTCGTAAATTATGATAACATTGTTTTAAAAAATATTCCCTTTGCTAATGACTACTTACTACTTACTACTCACGATTACATGCAAATATTTAAAAAAATTATTTATTGATTATGGATTTATT
>JAYRBW010091526.1:0-21309 GCA_036023295.1 Invenusta paracnida
TGCTAAGGAGAATAGGCCAAGCCAAGAACAAGAGCGTCAACGATTAGCTTGAGAGATGCTAGCAGCTCTAGTCATTACTGCTAAGGAGAATAGGCCAAACAAAGAACAAGAGCGTCAGTGATTAGCATGAGAGACGCTAACAGCTCTAGTCATTAATATCATAGAGCAATGAAACACAGAATTTGGACTCTTATTGATTCTGAATGCAGTTTAATACAATTATTCAGCTGCCTAAAAGTTTTTGCAAATTAATGTTTTTGACATTGACAGCAATTAAATCGTTCATGTAATTAGTTTTATATATACCTACATTAAATTATATTTTACAGATAACTTACGTGTGTTAAAATTGTATGAATGTATATATTTACTCTTGAAATTAATTTAATAAAAAAAAAATAATATTAGTTTTATTCTATCCATTTACATATATTTTATTAAAATAAAACGATTTTTTATTGACAAAAATATACAACACGATGCATACGAAATCAATAAGAGTCAAAACTCTAAGTATAATTACTCTATGTATAATTACCATATAGAAAGCAATATACATAGAATGACAAATTAAAACATTTCCATTGAAATTGTTGTAAATTATTTAAAAAATTAAATATACGCCAACTCATTTACATATTGTTATACAAAAAATATAGATTTAAAAATATATCAGTATTGTCTTTTTACTCGTTTTTTATTACGATAATCAAAAATCTGGAAAGGATCTTTATTTTTGACCACAAACATATTTCTTCAAATTGTTCCGTCATTGTTTTCAGATAGTCAATCTATGTATATAAAGGACTCATGAAGTTACTCATAATAAGTCCCATATTTTCTCTAAACTAAACTATGCAATAGAACTAAGTATATGGAAGAAACAATACTATTAATATGGCTACAAGAACTTGAAAAATGCATAAATAGAATCTTAAAAATATTGTTTCAAAAAGCAATTGTTTCAAAAGTAGTACAAATGTAATTCACAAACAATTAAATGTGTTAAGCGTTTATGATTAGGCTATAAACTCAGGTTTACACTTAAAATTCATACTCTTAACTACTCTAAAATATATTCTATAATGATTTATATTAAAATCTTTAATACTTTTTAATAAAAATCTTTGCCTAAATAATTATATTCCAGAAGGAAAGTTAAGAAACATTATCAATATTTTAAACATGTTGCTTGTAGTTATAAATATAAGATAACTGCATGTTATAATACTAATATTACTAATATGTTATATAATGAAGGTATTATAATTCGTATACTATGTGTCAATATCTAAGATAGAGATATAAAAGTTAAAATACGGAGAAAAACAAAAAATCAACCAACATTTTAGACTAAGTTATTATAGACGATGGAAAGCGGACTTGACTGTATAATTAGTTAGCTTTTTAATTCATATAAAATATATAAAATAATCGATTTAATTTCATAGCCAATTGAATTGTTGATAACCATGTAGTGAATAATTAGGGATTGCTAACATGTAATTCTTTGTGCATTTAACACATAATTCTAATCCAAGATTTAAATACAAGTCGTCAAGAATATTTTAATGATATCCTGTCTAGGAGCTCGTTTCTTGGCTTTCATTTTTTACGACGCAGTCGTTTTATTTTGATTGATATATACTTAAATATGCATTTTCCCAACCTAATCATACCGGGGAGTGGAGAGGAGTTGGCTTTGAAGGCATGGAGCAATACAACTGTTAGCGCTATACATTCAATATTGTTCACAAAAGGGGTGCTTTTTTACTTTTTTAATATAAAAATACATATTTCTATGTATCATAATTGGCGAATCTCTTATTCAGGTATTAAATAATTTCGTAATAATTGACAGCTGAGTACAAAAAAAATTATGATTTCATTATTTTTTTCATAAAAGGGATATAAAGGTCTATTTTAACCTAATATTTTAAATTCACAATTATGTGTTTGACCATTTCTTCAAAATATATTAGCAACATGTTTGTTCAACCTTTACAACAATTAAAAATTATGGGGAGCGGATTTGGATGCGCAAAAAAGTCCGGTATTAATTAATAGAGTTAATATCCAGCATTGTAGGATTGGGGACAAAGTTTTGGCCGACTTTAAATATCACTGAATCTCCAACTGGGATGCCAACAGGAGTCTATTGTTTGCTATAGCATTGTGTGCTAATTTAACGTTAACGTTGCTCATGATCATCAAGTATTGTAAACAAGTCAGAATTCCTCGCTCAGAATTTATTCTCCTGATCTCTTCCTTTCTGATTTTGATATTTTTCACCTTTAAAAATGCTCTTAGAAACAAGCAATACCGCAAAGTTGATGATGTGATACAATGCGATATTATACACAATTGGTTTAGTTAACAAAAAGGCAATTTATTTCAAGCGACTTTTGATAAAGTTACCATCAAGATGGCAGCGATGCGTGGATGTAAATGGAGACTATTTTAAGAATGTGGCTGATGAGGAGCATGAAAGAAGGGAATATTACAACTTGTAAAGAAACATGGGAATGTAAATAAAAGTTTTATTATTCTTTTTTTTATAACTCTTATATATTTTCCAAAAAATTGATTTTCAAAATAGGCAAAAACTTTGTCCTCAGTCGTCAATATATGCCTTCCTCGTGAAATTATATTTTTTGACAGAATCACAGTTTGAGTTTTTCATCAGTAAAGCAGTTTCATTGTCTTACCTACCTAATAATATGTTTCTAAATAATTGCAAAAATGTGACAAGAAAACTGAATCCTATACGCATGTCAAGTCTCATTTAAAACTGGAAAATAATATTATTAGAAAACTCACTGTTCGCAGTGGACCATTCCGAGCAAACCCAAAATGACTGCAGCGGGATATCCCAGCATGTTCATGATTTCCAGGAAAGAATTTAACACCTCCTTGGATCCTTTGAAGTTTTGTGAGAAAACCAAAGTATAAAAAGGGAACTGAGTCTATAGTGTTGCTGTTATTTTGATGCGTAGTTTATTCTTTGATTGAGTTTATATATATATACGATATAGTGATAAAGAATGATGCGTAGGTTTTATTGTGCTGTACAAAAATAAATAAATAAATAGAGAGTATCCGAGACAGACTCAACAATAGGCGAGGTATGCAGGACAGTAGACAACTTGCAGTGTTTATACTACTGCGACACACAAAGCCAAGCCAAGAAGACGTTGCAGAAACCGACGGAATCGGTTGATTTTACCTCAGCACGGGGGTGACCAGTGTAGACCACAGTGTAGACTGAGCAGTGACAGTGTAGGCTTTGAGTAATGCTGGTAGACTGAAACGACCGATCTGGTAACATAAGAGACCTTAATGGCTACTGTATACACATATTATATGTCGGTTGCACAGAGAGCCTCAAACCCCACGTTTGTAAAATGAAGTTTCAACTTTATTAGTGCAATCTCTCCCTCTCTCTCTTGGTGTATGTGCACTGCGGTGATGATTGGAACGTCTACGCAGTACCTCCAAACTATGCTGGTCTAAATTAGAGTAGCCAGCCATTTCAATTCTTGCCTTCCAATTTCCTTTCTAAACTTCACATAATTGGCACAGCGGGGATTATTTCACTTCCCCCGTCGACGATGTGTATAGCTGTAGGAATTGGACTGCACACATGATACACAGATCTTGTGATATCATGCAACAGTGAGTATGATAAAGTTATAGATAAGTTGTAATCGATTGTATATTTAGTGAATCTGATCTTCCGACTCTTACTACGGTAACAATGAACCAGTTTTCGAGCTGTGATCGTACAATCGTGTGCTTTAACGCTTCGGACAATCATCGTGTTGTCAAAATCAATAGGGTCTAATTAAATTGCTCGATACAATATTGATACAGGACGCAGATAGAATGGTTGTGTTTGGCAGGATTTGTGTGGTTTATTGACATATATACACCAGTGTAATGCACACCCTGTCTTAGGTTTGGGTAGTATTTATCAAATTGTTAGATGCGAAACATTGTATATTTATTATTATGGAACCAGAATATACAATTCTTCCTTCTTCAATAATTTTGATTATTAAATTGCTAACATTTATTTACAAGTAGTAGTCTATATTCTGTATAGCGGGTTGCGTCATCGAAATATTTCAAGCAAATTATTTGAACAAACCGGTAAATAAACGGGTACGGGAATACACTGTTATATCACAAACGTAATCTAACAGCTTCAACTGACAAAGTTAATAGTTTCTTAGTGTTTGAAATGTTTTGATGCAAAATGTGATAACCCTTTTTTCTCTGTTTAACCATATTTTTTCAATGGGTAATGTCATTATTACAACAAATATCGGATGTCCCAGAAAAAGTAGGGATGTTCTCAATGTTCCTCGAACGCTTGCTGTGGTAGATGCCTTGTTTTGCTAAACTATTTGTCTAACTTAAACACAGAACATTGTCTAACGCCGTCATGACATTCTCGAGTGTTATTCCATTGTATTGCATTAAAAGGGAACCCAGCTTGATTGATATCTGATCCTTTCATTATTGTGGTTGGACGTGGTTGTTTACAAGTTGTGTTAGTCTGTAAAATAAAGTTACCGACTATTTGTTATCACTGAATCATGCATACGTTATCAAACGTATTTATTTATTACTAATAGAAATGGCTGGAATTGATACTCATATAATCAGGCATCAGGCATCTCTCGCGACCATTAGCCAGGGTTCTCAACGATGAAGTGCTCGGTAAGTGGAAGACTGGGGTTCAACTCACAGTTGAGTATCGTATAATGTTTACAATCATTTCTATGCTGCTATGAATAAATAACTTTTATGGCTGTTAGTATAATGAATATACGAATTTTTATGTTAGTGCATTTGTTTCTACAGGTCAAAGTAATTTTAAAGCTGATACATAATATCCTTCTTCTTCTGTAATATACGCATCTTTCATTATTTAAAAAATGAAATTACATTACAAAAGATTTTACAACCCAATTTGTTCTTATATTTTACGCATTATAGGCCAATGTTATATAATTATTTCCTATTTTTATTCCATTCATATAAGGATCAGTTAGTCATTATGAATACTTACATTTCCTACTCTAAATATCTATAATTGGCCATTGAAGAGATAGTTTGAAAAAATATATACCTAAATAGAAAAAAAAGTTCATTGAATTGAGAAATAAGACGCACATGGTTTTTTCGGATCCAACTTCAAAAGTTATATTTCGAATTTGATAGAACTATTATAATATGACATGGACATTTAGACATTAATCTTCGCATAATTAATAGATATGGCAGAAAATTATATTTCTATTAAGTTTTCCTACAAAGTCCACGAATTTATTGTCTGACCCTTGTATTTATAATGTATGCTAAATTGTGTCACAAATTTGGCGAAAAGTTTCTTCATCAAATAAAGGTTGAGCATATTTCTATTGTGTTTATTCCTTTTAATCTGGCGATCTGCAATCATTTAGATTATGGCCCAAATAAGTGAGTCAATCATGAATAAGCCTACGTGTATATTAGATCACAGAATTAAATGCGTTAATTATTATAATTATTAAAGTGAAATGGTATAATGTTGCCTCATATGATTTTCTGTTGCGTTTTACTTATTAGAAGCAATAATGTACAATTGATTTCAACAGAGTTATCTAATTTAGGTATTAAAATGATAAAAGTTACACACAATACGTTATTTATCAAGTTCGAAGGATACAGCTATATAACATATTTCAAATAATAATTCTTTTGACATAAATTATTCAAGCCTACAACACTGCTTTCATCTATAAATAAGAAATGGTACCTAGTTCTATAGTTTTCATGATTTCAACGAGACTTCTACGATTTACTCTTCATTGAAAATAATATCTAAAAAAGTGCTCCTATAACCCAAAAATCGACCTAGAATTAATATTAAAAAATGAAAATGTTTAATTAATATATAAAGATATATTAGAACTTAAATTCACACTCAACTTATACACGCTTTAATCACATAAACATAATTTTTTACCAAATAAGATGATAGTTCACTTTATAAATAAATAAATACAGCTGATTTCTTTCAGCGTGGTCCAGTTTTCAAAGAGAGATGTTCAAATAATTCATTTTCAAAGGCAAAACAGCAGTTTGAGAACCAGTATCGCATTTTTATTGACTGACAGCTATTAACGAATCACTGCAAAGCGGTGGCAGCGATAGCAGCAGCACCTTTACCACTGCCATCTTCAGACAGACGAAGATAAAACTGAAGTAAAAAAGCACAAAGACAAGATCAACAATATTTGTGTCTTATTAACATTTTTAACCCATTTTTTTCGTTAAACGTATTTTAATCGTACTAGAAAAATCCAAGAATAAGTCCAAAACAGAATATATGTCAATACTCGTCTAAATATATCAGATTTATACATTTCCAGTAGTAACTTTGGATAGAAATACATTATTAGTTTACATTTCTTCGAATCATTCTAAAATTTCAAGAGTGTACACAATTATTAACAACAATATAATGTAGGTCTATAATGTATCTTTTATCGAATATAGTTAATTAATAGATTCAAATTTTTCAAAGAAAATATTAATTTGATAACTTATACATATTTATT
Source organism: Invenusta paracnida (assembly GCA_036023295.1). NCBI lineage: Eukaryota > Metazoa > Platyhelminthes > Proseriata > Coelogynoporidae > Invenusta > Invenusta paracnida. Next base: position 6,612 of record JAYRBW010091526.1, read on the forward strand.
ATCTAAATTAGTTTCAAAACAACAATGACAGCGTCATAAAGTGGAAAATGGAGAAAAGCCTCAAAAATAAAATATTAAAATAAATTATGTAGAGTGACATAGTTCATCTATTGATGTACCTAATACTTATAAATAAAGAATACATGTTAATGTGCACCCAGAAATTTCATTAAAAATAAAAATAACAAAAACTGAAAAAATGGGCTCTAGTTAAAAGTTGATTAATACTCTCAATCACGTATTCATTAACCTATATTGATCTACAATATATATGTTATTATCTTTATAATTTGTAGTATGACATTTATTTATTGGTGCCTTTTTACTTATCAATGACGTCATTATCTCATTATTATTGACCAATATGATTCTTTGATTGAGCCCATTTCCTGGATTTCATTGTACTACATTCCAATAAATTGATTTACTTAAAGCGTAAAAAATCACCTCTGTGATGGCTTATATTTCACGGAATTTATTATAATACTGTGTTGTCTTTAATTGTTATAAACTGCTATCTTTCGTACATTTTGGTGTAATCGGAATGACTTTTTTTACTAAGGTGACTGGGTGAATTACACTTTTGCACTCTTAATTTGTAACATTTTGTTAGATAAAGACGGTGCCACTGCTTTTATTGATGATAAATTCTGTCTAAATATGTAAAAATATCAATTTAATTAGGAAGATTGGATTTTAATAGCAAACGTCAATATCAATCAAGAAAGCTGACAAAAAATCAAAATTATAATTACAAAAGAAGAGAAGTTAAAAGCATCAGAAAAATTGATTCCTTTTAAATGTACATCGATACTTAAAAAGTTCAATTTATGTGTGTTTGTATTTTCTTCCTGTGAACCTGACGATTACGCCGATATCAAATTGGAGCATTTTACTGTGACTTATTAGCGGTCAGTCAATTTCGGCAAAGTGAAAAAGTATCGGGGACCAGAATATGTTACGTTATGAACGAAATATGCTCATTATCAATGAGGAAAACAACAATATGAGTACCTATGTTAAATTCTTTGACTCACGTTAAATTTGGGGCAGAGTTTATGAATGACCATTGTCATCCGTTCGGCGTATTTTGGATGGAGACGGAAGAGAGCACCGTCCACACCCACGGTAACTCCATCTCGATTCATGCGTGCCAGAAGACATGCCACACCTGGGAGCACGGGAATATGAGGTGGGGGTGCATACATGGCGATGAATTGGGGAGCACATAGGAGAAAATGGAATTATAGTTAAATCATTCACACAAATAAAAGATGATATTAGGCTCAAGTTTATGAAGGATTTGAGTCCGAATACTTCAGACATCCCAGTTCTTGTGAAGAGAAGCATAATTTTTAGTCAGTAATATTTAGACTAAGAAGCTTTTCCGTCGCAGATTACCAGTTTATCAGAAGAGGTATATATATATTAGCACAACTAGGCTACAGGCATTCTGGGTAATATAATGATTATGTTGATATGACTGTCATCGATTTATTCGCTAGCCAATATACAATGAAACTACGATCTCATGACCTAATGACACGAATAGCGGTTTGACTGACCTAAAGACGAATAGTTAGTCTTAACTGCAGTGTGCATTAATACAGACTGAGTTGGAAACATGATATTACCTAAATCAAATGTGAAGGCAAGATTACTAAAATTAATAAAACATTTTTTGTTACAAAACTATACTTTCTACGATAAAATAAGTGGCGCGCATGTTTCATATATTTATATTTCCTTAAAGTATCTTCAATTTATTTATTGAATTGGAGCCTAATTGTCTCCATTTATTCTAATGTCTTTCTGTTCAATCATAATTGTGTCTACATGATTAATATATATATTTCATACACCTAACGTGTAATATTACTGGATAGGAGCCCAGGGAGAGCTGCACAGAACTGTTTCGACCTCGTTGGGGCTCTTCAAACAAAAATAACCATTCCATTTGATTTAAAGTAAAAACTTAATGTAGCCTGCAAAATTTCCTTTCTATTCAGATAAAAAAATTCAATAAATAAGACGGCACAATAGATACCTTCATAATGTCACGAAAAATCAACGTATTCTTAAGTATTGTGCATTTGTTAAGTCAATTCAATTTATTTTTGTTGATCACACCAATTTGTTTCCTAACTTTTTAATATACTTATAATTATCGATATTACAATTTAGTTCACACTACCCCAGGAGCTTCTTTGTAAACTTCATTTTAATCAATTCACAGACCAAAACATTTAAATAATTAACGTTTTAATATTGGATGGTGTATATACGTGTTTCCTATTTATTAAGCTTACGGGTTGCACTAAACAGCGATTATGGAAAAGCGAAACGTATAATTGTACGAACTACTTCTTTATATACTAATTGAATAGTAGTGATTAATTAAATGTGTATATTATTGCACACTGAAAAAAAAATATGTTGTTCCCAAAATTATGAATACTGTAAATTGCTTCCATTAGACAAATATAAAAAAAGTATCAATGTCATTTAGATGTAAAAAAGGTAGAATTATTTATTCATGTTTCTATGCACTCATTAGTTTAAGCAAAGGAAAAAGGGAACGACTCTGCGACTCAAAGTCAAGTAGGATTGGAAAGTATATATGCTTCAGGCGACTACATGTCGTAACTAAGCAACCTAGACACTTTAACACCTTGAAAGCCATCGCGGTTATTGGAAGAACTTGACTGTTTTGTCAAACATATTTCCCTTCGAAATGTAAGTCATTAAGGCCAAATATTGGCCATTTATCAATTTTCCATGTATTTTGGTAAATAATGCTAATGGTGACATAATAAAACGGCTGCGACTGACATATTATGACAACCAGTGACGTGTTGGCCTTCAAGTCTCATGGTCGCTAATTAATCGGAGTTTAAATACATCTCTACTTTTAATTATATGTAAGTAATGGGACATTGTATATTATTAACGCTATTATTATATCATTAACAATTGCTATGAAGATAATCACCGCATATGTTGGTCTGTGCTTCTCAACTAAGATAAATATGTCATAAGAATAACACTACCACCCAACTAAGAACACATAAATAGAAGATGACACCGACCAACTAAGTATCTTACCTGAGGCAGCCAGTGCGGATGATCGAGATGCCACAACTTCACAGACCTTCCTTATAATTCGTTTATCTTCCATAGAAATGGAGGCGATCTTGAGCTCCTGTGTCATGACGTAAGCGGTGCTGTAGAGCAGGCCTGGTGGGTCGCTATGGTAAGCAGAAGGACAGGGGGGCATAAGAAGGTCGTTTACAACTTATAGATGTGTAGTAATCTTATTACACCTGTAATTACTGCTGTAAACATGGAATACTTGCACCAATCAATTAAGATATCGCTGGCAACCTTTATACGATAATATAATATATATAACCAAACATATTTTGCAATGAACCATTTACATTGAATCACACATAGAAATGTGGACCACATAGTAATAATACACAGAGGTTCATCTCTTGCTGATATCGTGTTGTAAATAATAATCGACAATAGAAAATCGTTGCATTTCAGTGAATTCTGCATAAATGCAGGGTGGCAAATAAATATAATTTAATATTTGTGTTTTTATTTGAAATACTGATAATTAAGTACTATTAATGATGCATCACAAGTATTTATAAAATATAATTAGCTACATTTATACCCAAAACTGTTCTACAATATTTTCTATTTCAGATATATTCTTTTAAATGGTATTATTTTGTAAAAACTTTACTGTAGAAGAACATTTACTGCATACAATAATCAAAAGAGGTGAAACTTTGCCTATCAATGGCGTATATGCGGAGGATGGAGGTTAACGCTAAACATTTCCTCGGCAAATTATGTTGTAAACACCTTTGGCTCGCCAGTCTTTATATAGTAAGACACACTATTTGTTATGCCGTTATTTTTATAAAGGTATGATTTTAAAAATAGAAAAGTCTTACCGTTCAATTTCTGAGATGTACTTCGTCGGGAATCCATTTTTGACCTTGAGGAATTGAGGCGTGTATCCTCCGAAGAGGAGTTTCTCATCGATCAACTTGAGGAAGACCAGACGAACGATTTCTCCAAGGTACATTCCGGAGATCATCTTCTCGTATCTGATCGTTGCGTGGAGGATCATTAGACAACGTATGTGCAGATGATTAAAGACACTAAAAACTCACATTTGCTTCCCAGGATTGCAACTGGACTTGTCGACATCTTTATCGAATGAAGTCTTGTACTTGTCCAGCTCTCCATTGTCACCAAAAGCGCCCCATTCACAGTTGATGATGACATGTCCCGTGCTCATGTCTCCATTGTAGAGCTCGCAGTTATCCACTTGTTCGATGTACGAAGCGTTTGTTCCAGTGCCTGCAATATATTGTATGTGTGCCCTGAATCACAGAAATTATCACATTTGTAAAGCTTCTGACAGTGAATGCTTTTACCCCATTTCTGCAGTACCAAATGCATTTATGTACATACATATTCCACAAACTTATGACCAGTTATAGTAACTATACAGTGATATTTAGATTAATTTCAGAGGGAAAGATCCTTGATTGTAGTTAAACTTTTGAAGCAAACAGTCATAAAGAAAACTCTACCAGCTAAATCGTGTCTATCTTAGTCTTGATTACATTTAAAATTCGTAATATTTGCGAACGTGCCCAATCAATGAAAGCTTGATCTTGACAGTTAATCATACAATCTGGATAACGACGCGATTTATGAATATTTCATACGCTAAACAATTTGATTATACAAGATAAATTGGTACGAATAGTTTTAAAACCTGAATGGAACCAGGGGCGGACCCGAAGATCCCCTCAACGAATATTAGCAATTATAAGGGAAGGTAACTCTGTACACAGACTTCGATTAACTGTCGATTAACATAGTTAAATTATTACTTTGAAAACGAGAATGTGTTCAAAACTTGATCGGAATATTCTAAGGTGGGGTTGAGTGCGATCTCTAAGTATACACTCTGAATGATTTTTACCTTTATTATTTAAAGAATATTCATGCATCCGATATGCTACACATAAAACGATCGTGACATGGCTGCAATTTAGACTGCTACGTAGCAGTTTGTCTTAAAGAAGTCTTGTCAGATAGCTAATCATGACTTGGTGCTCTTTTTTGGGACTAGCAGTACAAATTCTTTAAAGGCATTAAATTCTTGAGGTACACGCTGGCAATGGTTGTTTTCAATATACATGGTTTCTCATCGTACTTCAGCTTCCCCTTTTTGTATGTTTAACGATTGTTTAAAGTTACTGTATGCTCTAGGACATGACTCACCCACAATGAGACCCACAGCAGTGTTACAGTCAACAAGAGCACAGGCAGTCAATGTACCAACCGTGTCATTCACAACTGCTACAACCTTGACCTTGAGGTTCTGGAGAGAAGAGAGAAATAATGGCTGAACCTTCCATAGATTCTCGGAATAATTTATTGTACAAATAAGCATAACTTAATAACTTCTTAAGCATGTAAATATGTTTACCATTCTTCAAAAAATAATTACAATTGCTAATTGATCAAATTACAAAAATAAGACATAATCATTAACACACCACAATGTTAGATAGCAACCAATCAAATTACAGAAGGAAGAAAAGATCAATAACACATATTACTATATAATCTGCATCTAAGTGGTGCATTATAATACATCACCAATCAAATTTCAGACTTGTATATCCTATTACTTCTATAATATTATATTGTGTTTTCTGTCGTAACGTCTATCATTGCTCTGAAAATATTTTGTGGAATAAGTAGACAAAAGTAATTTATAAAACAACCTTTATTCATTAGAGATTATCTTAGACAATAACCATTATTTCAAAATACTGTAATATAATTTAGTTAATGCATTGACAATTGTTTAATTGAACTTTATTAGTTGTTACACATAAAATGACAGAAAAATAATACAAAATTAACTTTTGCATCAAAATATATTAAAACATTGTCGTATACACGATTTGACGAAAAATAGTAAAATTTAGTTAATTTTTTATTTTAGCTAAATTAAAGAAAAATGAATTAATGTAATTATTAAGTGAGAGAAACAAGAAATTCTCATCAAATTAAAGTATTTGAAGTGCATTGATATATGACAAAGCGCCTTCGTTGTAATTCGGATTATATAAAAACGGATAAATCGATTCATTATATAACGGATTTCATAATTAAACAAATTAAATTGTTTACTAAAGAATAAATGGGTGTTAATAAAATTGATGATCAAATACATAAATGGGACAGTGCTATGTAGTGAAAAATGTATACTATGCGTAATTTGAGAAAAATAATTACGTGTTTGTCCATCTTTTTGACAAATAAATTATGTGAAAGACGTAAATTACTCAAACATGTGAGTAGTTCCATCCAATTAATTATTGTGCACATCAATATTCAACAAGTCATATTCCCTTCTTTCATAACGACTGATTTATAAAAAGCAATTCCTTATACTCTGTAACCTTTCTGCTTACTTTGGGTATAATGGGCATATAATTAGTCCGAAAACAAAGCTATTTGATTATATAAATTCACAAACGTCACAGGGACTTTCCTCATGCAATATCAGTACTGTCGGTAATCATGCACTGTGGTTTATCTTGGAACAAACACAAGTGAAAATGGATACAACACCTACCACATTGTCACAGGCATCCTGGAGTAACTTGGCTACATCTTTCCCCTGAACATCCTCAGCTGAGAAGCCCTTGGTCCACTTCATCAAGACGGCACTGTTGAGGCTAAGCTGTTTGCAGGGAAAGGAGAACGTGAAACCCAGTGGAATTGTCAGTTTCAGGTCCACTCCCTTCGTCTCGAGAAACTTTTGTATAGTTGTTGCCAGGTAGCTGAAGAGCTAGAATAATATATATAGAGAGAGATACATGCCAATCAAATTGTAATAACACTCTTTTATTAGCGAATAAGCCAGTCCGATGCTAATTATAGGATTGATTATTATTCCAGAAGGCGCGGAGATAACGATCAATGTTCCCCTATTATGGATTACGTATTATCTTTGGTATTAGGCAGAGATTTAGAAATTCGATAGTCAAGAATGTATCGATTATACGTCGTGGATTATATCGGATAAAATAATTTAATTTAATCGAATGTTCTTAAAAATCACTTCACTGCGACTCCACGTCGTTTTAAGATTATTCGCATTTAATTGCATTATCGTACATTGAAATGGTCTCAAGCAAGTGTAATCTAGTGATTTAAATATAAACAGTATAATAACGTTCGGATATCTATGAGACTTCCAAACATAATAGTTAATTTGTTGGAATGAAGGCATTTTAATCTATCAACAAGGCTTTCAGAAAATATCCGAATATTTTTTCATATATTTCTGGTATCAAAACGCAAATCGGATAGTTTATGCATATTATAGGCAGAAACACCAGTCTTTTACTCTTATTATAAAAACATTAATGAAATAATAATTAGTTAATGAAATAACACATCACATTAATTGAAACAAATAGCATGCGCACACTTATCGAACATAATTGAAAAGTAACACTAATTATAGACAACATTCATATATAATGCATACAGATGTTGAAAAAAGAATATTAACTGTGCTATGATTGATGTCAATAACATATTCTGAAAGCGTTGTCGATAGCATGAAATGCCTTCTGTCCAACCTACAAATATAAGTCTCATCAGCCATTAAATAATAACAAAATTTCCCAGGAAAATGTTTCACTAAATTGCAAGTATGTTATTTTGTATAGCTGATAACATTTTTTTGAAAAACGGAAGTAGGTACTTAAAATTTGAAATTTATTTATAGAACATATTCTACCCTGTAGCAATGAACTCGATTTACATGTGCGACAAGCGATGAGTCACTTTCAATAATATGCATGCTCTATGATCTGTATTACGTAACTTACAGCGTCACCGTCGCCAGTCATAATCTCCTTACTAATAGCGTAGGTCATCTCAACGATCTCAGGCGCCCTACCCGGAGTCAGTGTTACCAACAGGACGCGATAGTTCGTGCCCCCGAGGTCCAGAGCCAGATAGAATCCGCTTTCTGATTGGATAGTTGGGAGAGATAATGTTAGGCAGAGGTCGAGATAGAACCACATTGTACGTATGTGTAACGCGATACGGATGAACGAGGGTGTTTTGTGAATTTACTTAATTAATTAACTAACAGTTTAAATAAAATGACGTAACATACAAGATGGGTAGCCTAAAGCGATGTACAGAAAGCCGCTACAATATAATATGTGTAAAATGAATCCAGCCAGGCAGGACGGTTAATAATCGTTTGGTCCACACTATAATGACCAAAGAATAAGGATTGTAAAGACGGCTCACTCTTTTGATTCAAGCGGAAAATCCACCATTTTGAAACTGCACCAAAAATATAGAAATTTGCGTCAGAATGTCAGCTACAATAATATGTAATTTATAGGAGTATAGCTTAAATAATGAAAAGTTTTTCGATAGCAGCAAATAACTGGTTTTGCCTTCATTATTTGGTACAATAGCCTATATTGTACGGGCACTTTATTCAGTATTCCTACAGCTTAAAAGTAGGCAAAACTAGTCGTTTACCGCTATCAAAAAACTTTTTATTATTCAAGCTATACTCCTATAAATTACATATTATTGTAGCTTTGATTCAGGCGCACATTTTTACATTTCATATCAATACTTTATATCATGTACATTTGCTCGTTTGAAAATCGATCTTTTATACTGTTTTAGAAAGTAAATTACTATAGCATTGTTGGGAATATTTAAAATGTCGAACTTTCAATATTTAAACCAACATATTTACAATTTTTTGACCGAGTGAATTCTCTTGGTATTATTACTCTCTGGGTTCCAGCATCGTTCATCCATTGCTGTGGAATGTGTAGTGAAGTAGAGAATACTATTTCTAGCATCTTTTGTTAGTTATATAAATAACTGTTTTTTTAGTATAATCGCATTACATCTTCAATTTATTTTTCTAATGGGGTGTTACTTTTGAGAAATCTTGTAATCATTTATACACCCCAACAACCGAATACAATTTTTCACTTATATTTTGTTCTTCATTCTTTTTATTATTTAGGTATTTAAGTATTCAGACTTCATAAAAGAACCTACAAAAGGGTTTAGTTGCGTTTTATTTTATGTTGAATAATATGAAATGAACTCGTCAAAATGTACCATAAGCGAGCGTTCATTAATATACAAAAAAAAACAAATTTACCATCTTTACTGCGATTATGTCAAGTATTATAAATATTATTCGATAACTAGATTCGGTCTATCAAACTCTACATAACCCTTACTAAGTCCTGTTAATCTATAACTAAATCCTATTAATCCCTGACAAAATCCTATTAATCCCTAACAAAATCCTATTATTCCATAACTGAATCCTATTAATCCATTACTAAATCCTTTTAATTCGTTACTTAATCCTGTTAATCCCTTACTAAATCTAACAATTCCATAACTAAATCCTATTAATCCATACCTAAATCTTGTTAATCAATTTCTGAATTCTTTTAATCCAATACTAAATCATGTTAATTCATTAATAAATCCTATTAATCCATTATTATATCCTATTAATTCGTTACTTAATCCTATTAATCTATTAATAAATCCTGTTAATTCATTACTACTTTATAATAATTTTAGACTAAATCATATAACCACTTACTAAATCCTACTGATTTTAACAAAATCCTGTTATATCTTACTAAATCCTATAACTCCTACAAAACGCTTTCTAGATCCCACTAAATCCTGTTATATCTTACTAAATCCTACAACTCCTATTAAACCCTTTCTAGATCCCACTAAATCCTGTTATATCTTACTAAATCCTACAACTCCTATTAAACCCTTTCTATATCCCACTAAACCCTGTTATATCTTACAAAATCCTACAACTCCTACCAGACCCTTTCTAAATCTCACTAAACCCTGTTATATCTTACTAAATCCTATTAACCTCTATTTGAATCTCTTTTCACCTTCTCCGGTGGGAACTTTAGTCACAAAAGAGGGGAGCATTTTTATGGAGGCGCCACTGTTCGTGTCCTTGCGCAGTCCAAGGTCCATCGCCTTCCACATGGCCATTTTGACATCTTCGCATCGGCTAATATCCATCATCAGAGGTCGCAGGATGTCATGTACCTAGTCAAAATCAATATGCAATCTTTGAGCCTTTTAATACAAAAATTGTTTGAAACAGACATAGTATTATAATACATAATTATAATACAAATATAAGGCGGTTTTAATATTATTTTGCCCTCAATATGAACGTCAAACTCTAGCCCATGCAATTTATAGCATTTTTATGAGTAATATAAATATCTGAGGATTAGTGAAAATTTCAAATCTATATTTCTATGGCTTTGGAATTCATTATTATAACAAATTATGGAATAAAATTATAAATGTGAAAATGTTGCTAAAAATATAGCAACAAAATCAACTTTACGATCAAGAAAAGAATCATTTTACTCCAAATATATTTGCTGTATATTTGAAATCAACATATGATATGAAAGTACTACATATGAATATGTTTAGTGAATACAAGCAATACGAACTAAAATTCAATTTTTCATTTCTTATTTGAGTTGTGAAGAGATATAGACTTATAATTTTCACCAGTGTCTCAGATATATAAATTTTTCATAAAAATGTTTATATTACATAGGTTTGCTTTTATGTACCTACAATCATTTTGGTATGTATATTTCATTCTTCTGTTTGCACTATTTTAGTATTAACAATTATATTAAACATAATTTGGAAAAACTTGGTGTCTTTTAAAATGCGCAATGATCTTTATCAAACAAATATGGAAACATACAAAGAATATAGAGGAATATTTGGTTAGAGTAAAAATTAAATGATGCTCTTACTGGCCCGGAAACTTCTGGTTCTGAGTAGCTTGATGCCCGCATGGATGTTGACTCCGGTCTTCTGTGATTGGGGTGGAAAGTTTAAAAATCATCCCTATTTTCTAAATCGATAATTTTAACCAGATTAAAAATTTAAACAGAAAAACATGCATAAAGTACACTTCCAATGTAAATAATGTAATTTCACACACAAAACAGATACGTATAACTAATAACATGTTAACCTTTGATAAACCTTATTATATGTAGTTATTTTTAATGCAAAATCATTAAAAAGCAAATTCATCAAATTGAAAATTAAAAAACCCAGTAAACTCACAAAGTTCGATACATCTGAAAATAAGAAAAAAACAAGTTTTTAGAGTGGTATCTTCAGAATTTGAGCATGTGACTTCACGTTAAAAAGAATAATTAAAACCACAAAAAATTACGTTTGTTAGAAATTTACAACTAAAGATAAAGTTTATGCTCTAAGGCGTGTTCTGTAAAACTATAATTAAACACAATATAATAAAAAAGAGGCTAGCAATTATGAAGTAGAAAACAGTATATTGGAGGCGTAAAGTGAAAACGCAAAAATAATCATGAAACATAAAGAAATTACAAATTTTTATATATAAATGAATAAATGTATAAAGCAATAACAGGACAACTCATCAGTGTGAAGGGATTATGAATGTAAAGAACTTGCCAGTTATAAGCAGCTATCATTGGACAACACATCAGTGTGAAGGTATTATGAATGTAAAGAGATTGCCAGTCATAAGCAGCGATCATTGGACAACACATCAGTATGAAGGGATTATGAATGTAAAGATATTGCCAGTCATAAGCAGCGATCATTGGACAACACATCAGTGTGAAGGGATTATGAATGTAAAGAACTTGCCAGTCATAGGCAGCGATCATTGGACAACACATCAGTGTGAAGGGATTATGAATGTAAAGAACTTGCCAGTCATAAGCAGCGATCATTGGACAATAAATTAGAGCAATATATTTCTGATTTGACAAAAAAATAAAAAACATATGGAGGAAGATATGCATAATAATTAGCGTACCTTTATGACAAATAATCTTTAAAGTTACACAATAATCCGAAAATACAATAAACAGCATAATCAATTATTTGTGTTAATTTTTACCATATGATCATAGTTGAAATTTATTCTTTATATATTTTAAGATTGGGTTTTCTGTATTGCCAATACCTTAACGTTGTTTTAACCACTTTACTATTCATATTGTGTAACTACATAAATGTTACATTATTGTACAGTTTTCCCAATTTATTGGGAATATTGGAACATCTTAAAGCTGTACTAAAGCATTGCTTTCTTTTTAAATAGTAATTTTTTGTTTGTAGTTTTAACATTAATTGTTCATTATAATTTATTTATCATTTGAAACATTTTCCTGGTGTGGCTATAACGTTGGTTACTTAAATCATTGAGATATGCTTCCCTTAAACAATTAATAGACATGATAAAGAAAATATTATACTGAGCGGCGCTACCCATCATTTTATTTGAACTGTTAATTACTCTAAATAAATATATTAAGTAAATTCCAAATAAATGTTTTGTGGATAGTGAACATTGCATTATCTCTACAATATTATATATTTACATATATTTATGTGATATCAAAATATAATGTTATTCTCTTATTCAATGCTGTTTCTTCTTTATTCAGTAAAACTAGTCTACTGCCATTTGTTTTTTATAATTTAAAGAATACAAAACATATTATAATAAATTACATGAAGTTCTCATTCCCCAAAGGGTTCGAATCTGTTATTCACTATATAAGGAACAGTGATTTTCTTTGAAAGTGAAGGATGAACCTTACCTTCATAGCAGGATTCATAGTGCCAACTGTGAGATTTAGGAATTTATTAACCTTTGGACGTCAAATTAAAACTCAATGCCGCCTTAAATGCAGTTGGTTGGAGTAAAATAACTGCTCTGAGATCTGCTCCGAAGGTTAAACTCAATTGTCATGCTCACATGTCAAGCGCATGTGCTGAAATTAGATAATGCAAATAACTTCAAAGGATTTCAATGGATTAATCTAATAAATCATATTTTTTCAAAACCATGTCAAATTTTCATTTCAAATAAAAATACAACTAAGCCTTAAACCTGCATGCCTGAATTGATATGTTTCAAAATAAAAATACAACTAAGCCTTAAACCTGCATGCCTGAATTGATATTTTTCAATTTATAATTACATTATATTAAAGGTTACCTTTTGAAATAATCAGTCGGTAAGCAATTCACTTATATATTTTGGACGAAGTAGTCACTAAATTTAAAAAATCTTTTAAATGTCATGTTTGTAACAAAGAATTTCCACACGGAATATGACTAGAATACAGAAAGTGAACGTAGGCTATCATAAGTAGCTACTTTTGTCATGTTATTGAACTGTCAATGCCAATCTATTTTCTGTTCAACCCAAAAGGCCTTACCAATTTTTTTTATTAGTATGTACATTTGTATTTAACGCTGTTCTATTTTAACGTTCAAAACGGTCGATAAATTACTGACTCGTAATTTCAAAATTATCAATTTAATTTGATGACTTCTGTAATATTTTAAAAATTGATTTACTATGTTCTACATAAATTAGTTTAAATATATTAATGTAATTCTGCTGGCATTATTATATTTATATTGTAATTGTAAGTAAAGTTTTGGAATATCAATTGCTTATGATTTGTTTAGTCAATTATGCTTTGTAATTGCTTCAGAGTTTCATAGAAAAGTCGATGGTGGGAAAATATCTGTTTTCCTTCACAGCGTAAACTCCAGCTCAAGACAGACTCCAGATAAGATATTAGATGATAGTATAAAAGATAGAGTGATACAATTATGTAAAGCCTTTTAGCTAATTTGTGGTATTGATAACTATTTTTTACCGCGTCTAGTGTTCTCCAGATTATTTATGTCGTTGCGAGTTTTTTCAGAACAGATAGATAAACTTTGTTAATTTGACCTAATTGGTTTTTGCGATGTTGAATATTCCTGTTTGTGATGAAGTGTCTTTATTGAGTTTATAATGTTATATGTTTGAAAATTTAAAACATTTGTTTCATTTGAACGTTAATTAAAGTAATACTAGCAAACAAGTGAACGATAAAGACATTATATGTGATAATAGTATCCCACTTAATATTTGTAAGGATAAAATATATGGAAGGCGTAACTAATTTTAGATATTAGCTTGCCAGAGAATCATATTGATCAATAAAATAAACAATCCTATTATAATATTGAGCTGTTTTTGTTTTGAATATTCTAAGTGGTTATATGAATTATTAGAGTTTAGTTAACGCATAAGATCATATTGTTAACATTTGCTTCCCCGACTGGGAGTCGAACCCCGCCTGGGTGAAAGCCAGGAAACCTGTTTTTGTTCTGGAATGATCCTTGCAAGGTAAATCAACTTTTGGGTGAGGTTAATTACGAGATTGAGGCTTGTTTGCATTCTGGTAAAATAAGTGTGGTTCATTTCAATAGGCTGAAGCCATATTTTAAACCAATAGTATTTGGAAGAGACGTCCCAGCAGTTTTGATAAATAATCACCATAGAATTAACATGATGGACGCTGAAGAAGAGGATCCCAGAAGGGAGGAATGTGGACGTGATCTGATCTGAGGGAAATATAGGGGTATCCAAAAAAAATCGCCGTTTTGTCCATATTTAACAATATTTATACATTCTCTGTAGTATTATATA
>JAYRBW010091537.1:0-21308 GCA_036023295.1 Invenusta paracnida
CGTAAAAACACGTCTTTAAAATGAAAACTGTATTTTTACGTCATATATACCTTAAAATTACGAAACTAAAACGAAAGCTGTAATTTTAAGTCATATATACCGCAAAATAACAGAAATAAAATTTCTCACGTATACTTACGGCATATTTACATTTACAAATCTTTTTTTACAGTGTATTGTCAACTACTAACTATAGAAATAAATTATAATGGCCGAAAGTTTGGCTCAAACTTGGTTATAATTATAAAGGGTGCCATTACTCCCGTATTACATAACCGATCTAGTGCTTAACTTTCACAAGCAGCCTGAGTGGTCGAGTGGTAGAGCGTTCGCCTATCATTCCGACCATCCAGTTTCAAACCTGCCTGTAGCTCATGATATCCAACTAAATCCAAACCTGTCCTGCAGTGGTTTATACTTGTGAGGAGCACAATTATTGTAATTGTCATGTTTTATTATTTTAAATTTAACTTTATATTTTTCTAAAAAAATCATTTTAAGTGTGTCTTTTTGATTTATCTACTTATTTATTTATGAATGTAAAATATGGGCATATCTGCAGGGTTAAAGAAACAGAGGTGTAAATTTACATCTAAAATACATGGTTTAAGTTTCATGATGTAAAATAACATCTTTAGAAATGAAGCAAATATGTAAGTTGTAAAATTACAATTACAAAATATTGATATTAAAAAAGATGTAAATTTACAATCAACGATGTAAAATATAGACAATTGATGATGTAAAATGACATCTTTATTAACAAACGAAGTTAATATTATCTTAAGCGTTGTTATTTTACATATTTTTCTTGCTTTACATCCTTGGATGTAAGCTTTTACATGCTTTTGGTGTTAATTTACATTTTTTTAACAGTGTAACGATGATCACGAACGAGAAAAATGGCAGGAAATACATAATATATATTTAAGCAACAAATATGAGCAGATAATGATGCGGAACCATTTAAAATTACTTCAATTGATTGGCATCCACTTCAATAAAGTTAAAAACACCATACCGCCAAAAAGGGGGTTTACTAATTGGCCAATAATTTGAGAGAAATTAATGATATACCCAGCTGAAAGATTATCTGGCAACGAATTGATTGTGCTCATTTTTGCATTTTTTAATAAACTTCATTTCAACATCATCTGAATCTGGAATTGTTTCAGTTACTTGGCGACCGAAATACTGATCATTTTGTCTTTACAGAAAACTTAACTGTAGTAACAAGTCGTTCTTTTCAATTTTTAATTAAAATCAATAAAAGATACATCAGAGAAGACAATATTATTTTTAATTTCCTGGTCAACATTTTCAACTGTATCGGAACTTTTTCGAGTGCTTTAACTTTTGTTTGTTTACATTTTACACCATTACCAACTTCGTGGATCTCCTGGACTTCGGCAGTCGTATCAACTTCAGCATTATTCCAATTTTCGACATACTCTTTATTTAAGCAATTAATTCCTTGATAGTCGAGGAGACATTCTTGGCAGTAGCATGAGAGTTTTCTTAAACTAATAAGACCAGGTCTTATTCCGATTGCCGAGTGGACGGTTAACAAATGCGCAGCTACTATAGGGTTTTTGCATATCGGTTTCGTATTGATTGAATGCTGTCAACAAAATAGAAAGATCTTTTATGGAGCTTGCGATTATTTTTGTTATCTGGTTCAAAAGACATGTTATCTTTGAGATATTCGAATGTTTTCTGTGCTGAATCTAATATCAAATTATCTCTGATTATAGCATTTTTAAAGAGTCTTTATGTAACCGTCACATACATTTTTAAATTCAGCTGTTTCCCCATAATTAGTAAAACAAATGCAGCTCGAAAAATATAGTGATATATCATCTTGGAATTGGGTCAAATCCAGCATTGTGTGTCGACTGCTAAATTGAGAAGCGCAACCGTCAAACAATTTTGATATCATCCAGGTTTTTTTTCTTTTAGATGACGCAACACCACTTCTGTGAATGATCGCACTTTATGACCGTCACGCTTATTATCATCAGATAAAATATTCACAGATTCAATTACTATCTGATTATAATAGTGATAATAAAGTGCTACAAGGAACAATGATACACTTGATTCTTTTTGTATGATGCAATAGTCTCCTCCTCAGAGAACTGCATAAGAATATTTTCTGAAAAGTCCATTAATACCAGAGCATTCTGTTTTGGAACCTTACCCATGACGAACCGTACCAAAGACGAACCGTACCCATGACGAACCGTACCTATGACGAACCGTACCCATGACGAACCGCGTACCCAAGTCAAACTGTACCCATGACGAACCGTACCCAAAACAAACCGTACCCAAGACAAACTGTACCCATGACGAACCGTACCTAAGACAAACCATACCCAAACCATGACGAACCGTGCCCGCAAATGATATGATATATAATGGTATAAATATAAAAAATACATTTATAATGCTCTTACATGATTTATATTAAAATCATGTACTTTTTTACCGTTTCATAATGCTGTATACTTTTATGCGCTACTATTATTTTAGTTAATAGTATGTCAAAACAAGCAACTAATTTGTCTCGATTATAATTTTACTAGCAGCTTAAAAATGATTAAATCTTATATGTATGTATAAAATAAAAATTGATATTTAATATACAAACTCATTTACAGAATTACATAAAATAAAGACGGAATATATTGTAAACGCAATTTTAGTTAATATATATGAAACCTTTTAAATTTTATTTCTTAATCACAACAGTTTAAAAATATTATAAGTGAAATTATTTCCTAAAGTAAGTGATTCAAGTGTAAGATACTGTTACAATGTATACCGGATCCCAATTCTAATTAATCAAGCATAAATTACGTGGCTATCAGATCAAGTTTATTTATTATTATGAACATTGTTGCTAGCGATTATTTATTAATTCAAATATAATTATAACCAACATATAAATCAATATCAAACTAACATATACATTATAAATCAATATCAAAGAAATTATGCCGTCTATATATATCACAGATATATCTTACAATTTCAATGTGTTAACATTCCTGAACGATTTGTGTTAATGAAACATGATATATATTATCTATCAAAATGATTCCAACTAACATTTATGAGCCTTGTAAAAGTTCAGAAGTATATTAAGTAAGACATGAATCACAAACCTCGGATTTCTGTGAATGTATTCGGCATGGCATGTATGGCAGTTGCACGTGTTGCAAACAACCCTGCTCAGTCGTCTTTCTCAGCATATATATGGCAATGTCTCAATCCTGCGAGGAATTTTCTTCGCACATTTTCGAAATTATTCCGAAATTTGGCAGACAATTTTATCTGGATTTGATTTAAAGTTGATGTTCAAAACTTATTTTGACATGGGAAATTTACTAATACATTTTTCACAAGACTTGCAGGTAACATTACGTAGAAACTGAATTTATAATATTACATCTTAGAAATGAGTGTATTACTTTATGATAGAGTAGGAACACATAAAGTATGTATCTTTACTCCATACCGTAGACAATGTATTATAAAATGATATTTTACATTTATAATGTATATTTTAAATCTGATTGACTTGTTATCTATATGAAAACTTAAACATAAATCAAAATATTCCAGATAAGTTTTGAGTCAAGTCGTTGCAAAAAATGTATTAAATAAGCAATTATATATTTATCAATATTTATTATAAACAATTAGAGTAAAGAACTATATAAATACATACATATAATATTTGTTGTTGAAATATACAGGAACATAAATTGTAACAAAATTTAATATATAAGCTTTTCGATCGAGTACTCAAATACGCTCAAAATAATGCTGAATTTGAAATAACCACGCTTAAGCAAATATTTACATAGTTGTGCAAAATTTCTTAAAAGTGCAAAATCTCGGATATTTGCAAAATTATTGGACTAAATTTGAACGGCTATTACATATACTTTGGATCATGACTTTATTATATTATAATTCCAGAAAGTAAAGTAAGATCATTTCCATACAAGTTTCATATAGGCAAGTTCTTGTTATTATGACAAATCATTTACCATAGTTTTTATAAAACCCATCGATATAACTATCGATAATAATAATTATAAAACACATCTATATGGGGAAGAGGCGGACTTTTCTTTCTGGACCAAGGCATCACAATAAATGGTATTCGATATCGTGAGATGCTCAACGACAAATTGCAGAGGCATATGAAGATACACAACACTGCATGATCGTGCGCCTTGTCACACAAGCAAGATTGTGAAGCAATGGTTAGAGTCCAGGTTTTTGACGTCTTCGATTGGCCTGGTAACTCACCTGATCTGAATCCCATTGAAAACTTATGCGATTACTTAAAATACCAGGTGAGTGCAATGTAGCCAACCTCAATTGAACATTTGCGAGAGTGTATCAAAGTTTCGTGGTGCAACAAAATAACGCCAGATTACTGCATAAAACTCGTCAATAGTATGCCCAAACGTATGGCTGCAGTAATATCTGCAAAGGGCTACAGCACTAAATATTAACTAAGCGTTCTTCCTTATTCATTGTGCACTATTATTAATGTAAGTTGCAATTATAATATATCTTCAATTAGCACAATTTATATACCATTTTTATTATAAATGTTGGTTGTTCCTATACTTTTTCAAGGGGCTGTTATTCTATTAAAAAATAAACATAATACTGGTACACAATTCCTAAAAATTAAAGCTTTATAGAAATGTGTACAAAATGAATAATAAGAAATAGCTAAGTGATTATGATCATATATTAATGTTGATTTTTTTAATTTGATTACTCTTTCAGCCCTTTCTGAATAATTATTAATGCTTTTTTCTTCCTGTAAACATTTTGAGTCTGTCAATTTGTTAATAAAGCCAATATTATTATTTATAAATAATAAAGGCTTTTATTTTTAAGTGACAGACACACAAATTAACAGTAGATAAATGTACATACGTTTACATTATAGCACTGGTAGTACAAAAAACAGTACGAAATCAGTAACAAAAAAAGTAACAGTACACAGTTTAGTAAACGATAATAATATATATTAAACAAGACTGTATTTACCTGAATTGCATTTTAGCACATTTGAAATAAAAATTAATATATATCAAAAATTGTTTGCCTAATCCGGAATAAGCTTATTCTAAATGTAAAATAGTTAATATCTGAATATAAAAATACACATTTAGCCCAATATAATTTTATGGGCATATAAAAATCTTAAATTTTACAGGAATATTTCTAAAGTTAGTAATCAATGTGAATGAATGTTATAGGGCATTATTATAAGCTACACGACCAATTGTTAAAGACTAATAAGTGTCAAGATATCGAATTAGACAATATTTTCTTATAGTTATAAATATTGAACTATTTGTATAAATGATCACAACAATACTTTTAATATATATAATTAGTTTTATTAGAAATGGGTTGTTTTTTATGAACATTATATTTTATGTTATATATATCCTATTTATTATTAGTTACATATATTAATAATACAGACAATACAGACTTTAGTTTATACTAAATATGAAATACATTTTGAAATATCTTTTAATATACAAAAACCAAATAGTGTAACAAAAGTACACAAAACCTAAAAATAATAATTTAAAAATTAACACATTTATGACTGACAAGATCAAATGCAGTAGGACATAATATGTAGTTTTAAAAACATGATTAACATTTATTACATATATTTTAATCACATAATAATATAATTTGTGAGGTTATAATAATAATAATTAATAATATTTTAAAAACATAAATAGCAATAGAACAACGAAAATATAAAAAATTACATTAATTTGACGTGTATGCTGCACATATAGTGTATAACTTATAATGTAAATAGTTCCTCAATATGTTGTACTCTGACATTTCTTGCTGTAGGCCGTATTTTTTTACTGGAAATTGACATTTAGTCCGGGAGCCCAGAGGCTCCAACCAAAGTGAACGAGGTCCCAACAATCAACCCCCTAGATGTTTAGTACTAACATCCCACATCATGAAACTGAACGTCTGCTGATGTCTAAATGGTTCTTTAGTACCACCAGACACTTTTTCTCATTTTCCATATTAAAGAATATTAGAAAGTTGATAATTGGGACACCATTTTCGTGAAAATACACATTTTCAAAAAATAAAGGTTTTAACACTTATTCAGAATACATTGGTACATACCAATTTGTTCGTCCAAGTGTTTTCGACACATTAGAAGCAAATTTAGATGGATAAATCATACCACTTATTTTCTAGAAACATTTGAATATAAATTCTCAAGCCTAGTTTAACTAAGATATGCCTAAAATAGACCTGAGAACTAATATTTAAATATTTCTAGAAAATAAATAGTATGATTTATCCATCTAAATTTGCTGCTAATGGGTCGAAAACCCTTAGACGAACAAAAGGGTATGTATCAATGCATTCTCAATAAATGTTAAAACTGTTATTTTTTAAAAATGTGCATTTTTCCAAAAATTGTGTCCCAATCATCAATTTTCTCATATTCTTTAATATGGAAAATGGGAAAAAGTGTATGCTGGCACTAAAGAACCGTTTAGACATCGGCATACGTTCAGTTTCATGATGTGGGATGTTAGTACTAAACATCTAGGGGATTGATTGTTGGGACCTCATTTACTTAGGTTGGAGCCTCTGGGCTCCCGGACTAATTAGATCGTAATGTTTTTCATCAACATGTAAGTTTTTACGTTTGGCAACTGCTAAAATTACCTATACACAATTTTATGGAGATAGCTGCTTATAGTCATATATACGATGTAGAAAATGTAAAACATATAATGTATATTTGTATTTTGAGGACAGATATATACATATATCGCTTCCAAACATCTGTGTAAGATATTGATAAGGTACAATAATCAAACGCTGGCTTCAAAAACACCTTAGTAGAAATATGAAAAATAAATGAATGCAAGATTTTAAACTGAATGAATTAAAAAAACAGTGCAAAATAACTGTGACACTTATAATATTTATAAGTTTTTCATTAAATGAACACTTTTATGATGAGAAAGATACGTGTTGCTTTCGAATTATTTGTGTCATACATCACATTGAAACGGTTTCATACGGGAGTGAATATGTTTATGTCGAGAAAGATTACTAACACGCGAGAAATATTTGTGACATACATCACATTGAAGTGAAATCTTATCAGAGTGAATACGTTTATGTTCAGAAAGATTATACGATTCAGAAAATTGTTTCTGACATACATCACATTGAAATTGTTTCTTGCCAGAGTGAATACGTTTGTGTCTTGAAAGATGATGGGAATAGGTGAAATATTTGTGACATACATCACATTGAAATGGCTTCTCACCAGTGTGAATACGTTTATGTTGAAAAAGAGCATTTGAAAATGTGAAATCTTTATGACAAACATCACACTGAAACGGTTTTTTTGCGGAGTGAATAAGTTTATGATTCGAAACTTGACTAGAATGAGAAAAATATTTCTGACATATATCGCATTTAAATGGTTTCTCGCCAGAGTGAATACGTTTATGCTCAGAAAGATGAGCGGAATATGTGAAATATTTGTGACATACATCACATTGAAAAGATTTCTTACGGGTGTGTATAAGCTTATGTCGAGAAAGAACACTGGAACGTGAAAAACGTTTATGACAAATATCACATTGAAATGGTTTCTCCCCAGAGTGAATATATTTATGTTGAGAAAGGTGACCGGAATGTGTGAAATATTTGTGACATACATCACACTGAAATGGTTTCTCACCGCTGTGAATACGTTTATGTGTAGTAAGATCATTCGAACGTGTGAAACGTTTATGACAAATATCACACTGAAATGGTTTCTCACCGCTGTGAATATGTTTATGCATAGAAAGATAATTCAAACGTGTGAAACGTTTCTGACAAATATCACATTTAAATGGTTTCTCACGAGAGCTAGAGTGAATACTTTTATGTCTTAAAAGATAACTGAAATATGCAAAATGTTTCTGACAGATATCGCACTGAAATGGTTTCGCTTCTCTATGTAAAGTTTCATGCACTGTAATATGTGGTTTGTTAAAAAAGGATTGAATACAAGCTTCACGTTTGCATGACTTTATTGATGTAATTGGACTCAGTTGTTCTGATGAGGTTGACGGAAGATTCATTTGACAGTTTTCTTCTTTGATTATCTAAGTGATTTAGAAATAAACAAAGAAATGTAAACAATTCAAAATGTCATACACTAAACTGGTTATAAAACTTGTAAGCTAGAAAGAATAGAATTTTATTCAATCACATATAAAAAATCGTACAGAATACTTATTAATATCAATGTTAAAACTCATTGTGAATTCTAAATATTTATATATAAAAGATCACAATAACATGTTAACCAATAAAAAAATGCAGAACTGAAAACTGAAACAATGTTTACAGCCGTATCGTGGAGGAAAGAATTTCGAGAAACAGAACAATCTCAAGCGTCTACACCAGCGGTACATTGACAATGAAATTTATACAAAGGATTATATTTCTGAGGTTTCCCAAAATGTTAGCTTTATAAAATTCCGTATCACTTTTATATGCTATTATGATTATTCAGTGATTTATATTACAATTGAAATTAGAGCGTCGATTTAAAAAAATTAGATTAAACTATTTATTAATAAATGTACACAAATAGAACTAGGTTATATTGACAATTTTGAATGTATATTATAAAATATTTAAAAATATGGACAATTGTGATAACAATACATACGATCATTAAAACAGTTTGAGTAAAGATATGTCAAATCACTTTAACTAAAAGAGGTTTTAATCATACAAGTAGTAAATAAATAATGATATTAAATAAATTAATTAATTAATACAGTAAATACTATACTAATAATATTATTAACACGTAAAATGATTGCTATAAATATATAAATAGTGAGGGAAAGTGCATCTCCAGATTAGCACTGCCTCCCATCATCCACTAATGGGGCTAACTGTAGATCATGACTTGTGTAGGTGTGCAAAATTAAGTTAAAAAAGTTAGTAGCAAGTGAGAAAAAACAACAAGTATAAACAAAAACAATTAATTTATTAATAGAAACATACATGTTGCAAAATCAAGCATCTTCGAGGCATTGTTTATTTGTGTTATTATATTTTTGCCTTAGAATAAAATTAAGAAATAAGCGACCTTGCTCCAGCAGTATTGTGGAAACATATCAATTGCCTGATTTAATATATTGTAGACTGAAGGAAGAAGCGGTTTATGTTGTACATGTGGAGTAAGAGGTAATCCGACTGCTTCTATTTTCCGCGTTTGATTTATTAGTACGAATTGTAGGCTTACAATATGAGTGGTATATCTAGCGTTAATTCTATTTAACCTGCAGTTTTCTCCAGCGTATTTATTCCAGTGTTTCTCAAATTCATCTTTACTAACCGTTATCATTTAACATTTAATTTGTTTTTATTTCCACATAGCTAGGTATTAGTTGATTGAGCGTCAGATAGACGTATTGTGGTTCAACCTGATAGGATATGGCTTTTCCCTCGTGAATAGTCGGTGAAGATTGAACAATATATATGACTAGAGATTATAGACGATTGCCGAAAAGAAATGTCTCCCCTGTGACATCATCATCTAGTTTTTCAAAATATCCAGGTATTGAATAATAAGAGATAGTGTATGCACTTTTCTAGCTACTTCTAAATAGGCTGTGTAATCGTTATAGCAAAGCATTGTAAGTTATACACCCATGTTGAAAATAGAGGTTATAACTGTCGATAATTTTATTTCCTTTTCAAAGATATCAATAGCGAAAACATAAAAAGCACAAAACCTCTGTCTGCATGTCAAAAAATGAAACCTTGACTAAAAGTGCAATAACAGCCGCCCAGGTCAACGTCAAAATCCACCTTTGAAAAGTTAGGTTCCAAGACATAAAAATGCGGAAATTAGTGAGGTTACCAAGCCTACGAGAGAAGCACCAGCAGCTAGTAAAGTCGTCCCAAAAGGTAACTTGATAGGAGATGCTAAAACATGGTGATACGAAACGACTAATTTCTTTGAAGAATAGAAATAGAGCAGAAATATATGCAAAAGTAAACGGTAAGCGAACGGTAAACGGCAGCGAAAAACGGTAAGATTGGCTTATATTTTTGCGGAATGTACGGAATGTTGGTAATTTCTTTTAGATGCTTCTAAAGAGCATAAACCGCATGCTAATTTTCAAAATCCTTACATGAATTAAATTGACAATATTATCAAAACTGGATCCATGTATTTAAAGCTGTACGTCAATTTTAATAACCATGTTATTAAAATATCGTGCGAAGTTCTATTTTTAATGAAGAATTTTTATGTAATATGTTATATTTTATACATCTAAAATAAAGTTAATTGTCAAAAGTAATTGATAAAAGAAATATTGTAATATATATGTCAATTACGTATAATTTTTGCAAAACTCAAAAATGAGTAACATTAAAACAAAATATCAGGTGTTTTGTTTTAATTGAAAAATATAAATTTGATCGGAATTTCCAGTGTATATTTGAATGTTAATTTTGTTACATATTTGTTTCATTAGTGAAACACAAATTAATTTTTTTTAAATTCATGCGTATTTTGAACTGTAATTTTGCGATGTGTTTGAATGACGCTAACTCGACCCAAGTAATTTTAAATTTGAATGATACGTCAAAACATTTTAATAGTACTAGGAGAACAGATCGGCAGTAACTCTGCGCCCACGGATTTTTACGTCATTAAAAACATAACAACAATAAGGGGAGGGTGTAGATGTGGAGACGAAACTGCCTTACTACTAATTATTATTGTTTGCAAGAGTTTTCTGTGAAAATATAGCTCTTTAACATATATGTTAAGTATCATAGAGAACATATACTTTCGATAGTCATATTTTCGCCAAATGTCACAGGAACTTATAAGTTTCACAAAAAATAGATTGCATACATTTTGGACGGCTAGTCAGATACCTCTTTCAATAACTCTTAAACAGGAAGAAAAGATATGAAATGAAAAAGGATATTGAGTGATGGAATTCGGAATGGTACAATCAACACTTATTAAAATGTATTGTAGTAGTGACGAGCTTTATATTATAATTCATTATACTTTTAAAATGAAATGATACCATATAGCTAGATCTAAAAAATAAGACAGTACAAACTACGGCAGAAATGAAAGGAAATATAGATTTTCCCAATCAAATATAGACCGGCGACAGAACAATGCGTCGACGTCAGATCAAATAAAGGCTGCTGAGATTCATATTTTAAAATCGCTTAATTTATCATATCAAACGCGTTCAGAAACATCAATTGCTGATATGAAATGTATGTATATTGAAATGTGTACTTTAACATTGATCCAATATATTGACTAACATCAATTGAAATAATATTTAAATTTCTTTTAATGCTGCAAAAATAATAATAATAACTTTTAGTACAGCAAGAAATAAAAACTCGTTCGGCTGTCTGGGGTGAAATTCCTTTACTTGACAGTATTCTGTATATTGGTAGCAAGCTAACAACCTGAGCACAGTTAAATACGTTGTCTAGAGAAATTTGCATTTGAAATAGTATCTTACCCAGAAGAATGGGTACCTAAGTATCTTATAGCTGGAAATATAAGTTACCGTTATTTTTATAGCAATTGATAAATGCTGACGGTATTTGCTATAACAATCAACTATAAATACTATTTCTCTTTATTTTCTCGATATAATAGGTATAGTTAATCTCTAGTTTTAGTTAATAATATTCATTATAATTCATTGAGACTAGTTGCTGTGAAGATGATGTTTTCAAACAATGTTGTTACCCGATATTTTTTTGCTTCATCACACGGTCAAGTGATGGTTTTAAAATGTATTATAGCTATACGTAAGTGTAAATATATTTTAGAATATGAATATCAAATGATATAATGTGAAATAATGGTTAACATAAAATGTGAAAATAAAGATAATAAAAACTTTTGTGTATATTTTCATATGTGCGTGCTTGACGTTAAGAACCTATTGTCCCCTATTGTGAACCTACTATTGACAAATGACTTGAATTACATTTACAATAATATTTATTTGACATATAAAAGTAGTATATACTTTGTAATACGAATTATTAATTGTTTACAAGTTTATTTGTATTATGTATACCGCGCTAACTTACATACATATAATGCATTAACACTAGAAGCGCGGCTGCCGTCAACCTGACTTTTAATAGTTTCCTGCTAAAAAGCGTACAGTTATCTCTATTGTAAACACAGTTTAGTTATTTTATAGTTTTATAGATAATGTATGTATCGAACCTAGTTATATACACATACAGTTAAGAATTAGTAGTGTCGCAGAGAGACAGGGACGAATACTTACTGTGACTACTGAAATACATATAGTAATAATCTCAGTTATATTAAATGATCATGTCAGTATTTGATGTGGCCTGGACGCATTTGATAATGGCTTTGTCAGCAAAAACTCAACTGACGAAATACGTGATTTTAAAATTCAAATCTCCGCATAACCTATTGAATCTGACGTAGGCGCATTTGTTCTGTCGCCCATCTATATTTCATTAGGAAAACCTAATTTACAGTAAAGATAAGCTGCTTCCAGAAACAGATAATACTTCTTTTGGTAACTAACCGTTTCAATATCAACATCGTCTTCTATTTTAATCGTTGGACGAAGAACCATATCCATGAGCGGAGTAGATTGCTGAATAACAAAAAGAGTATTATGATATAAACTAAAAATTTTAGGACTTTAATATAAAAGGTTTCATGGTTTAATATAATAGGATTATGAAAATTGTATAGCGTGAACCAAAAAATGTATTCGCAATGACTACAATAACATTATTGATTGAGAAATTTGAGAAATGTATGTACATGTACATTAACTGAATTTTTCACGATTTTTGAGTACTAATTTAATGTTTTATTTTACTGCATTTGGTATTCATACATTTATATTACAAATAAACGATGTAAGTTTTCTCTTTCGAAATATATAATACTTTCCTCATATTAAATAAATACAATTAAAAGAAATAAAAGATCGGATAAAACTTGTAACTCAATACGTCAACATACCTCATATTTCGATTCCTGCTCAATTTTAATGTCACACGATAATTCTGCACTGTTTATATTCGGTGTATTTGCCTAAAATAAACAGAAATAATAAAATGAGAATATAAATATGTTACAAACTAAATAAATTTGTTGTATCTCGAATTACTGTTTATTAAATTTATAAATTTAAAACTTAGAATTTAAAATTTAATGATTTTCTTATAATTTATACAAAAGATGAGAAGCATCAATTATACTTATAAATAGTACAAAAAGTCATACCCGGTTTCCAAGCTCAATATCCATTGCAACGTTTATCAAATCCAACGCAATAAAAAAATGGTTTGTTGTCGGTCGTTACAGTGAATCTGGAAGATGTAGTATGAACATATGGGGTCATAACATCATGGTTTATATGTCTATGTAAATAATTATAAAAATATATAACAATGAAATAAAACATCAATAAAGTAAAAACTAATATGGAATAATGTTGAAGGCAATCAAATTGGAAATATATAAATATGTTTTAACTTGAATTATGAAAACGCAAGAAGTAAACATTGATATCGGTAGAACGACCTGCGCCTTCACGAAGGTAGCACACGGGTAATTGGCTTCAGCCAGACGAAGATGGTCCATCATTCGGTCTCCACCGTTACGGATTCAGTCGGAAGGGACCTCAGCAAAATTTCACCATACCAACCAAGATCAACCTACGCAAGCGGGTTTTTGAGAACAGAGGCCGATAAGCCAGCCTTCGACCCATGGTATGTCCTTTTCATAGCTGGCGACATCGAGAAAAACCCTGGCCCCAGATGCTATAACTGCAACGCAAACTTTCAACGCGAGGCGTCTTTCTCACTTGCAACTATGACTAACTCAGCCACAAGCAAAAGAAATGCGGTGGGGTGAAGAGAACCAACACCAATAACTGGGAATGTATTCAATGCAAATCAGGCCCAACTAACAGCAGCCAGCATCTGGTGGGGAAACCCATAAACAGTCACCATAACATACCTCAGAAATCCGTCAAGCCATTGTGCTGTCTTTGCGGGAAACGCACGGCGTATACCAATAATTCTTTCATTTTTAAAAAGTGTAATAAAGAAACGCAACATAAATGTTTGGGACTATCTCGCAGAGAGATTGAAATCGTCTCTGAAGCAGGTGCATGGTCTTGCAACAAATGTGCTCCTATCCAACCCACAGATATCAATACTCAAGATCAGAGTACTGCTAACGAGTAGAAGAACACCTTCTACAAAAACCGATGCTCAAGATTGTTCCATGGAATGTATACACTATCAAAACAAAGATTACGGAACTCTACGAGTGTCTCTTCTATACGCCTAACATTGACATTTGTGCAATCCAGGAAACCAAATTAAACTCTTTGCAAAAAACACACAGGATCTCTGGATACACCGCCATCAGGAAAGACCGCAGCTTAACTGACGCAAGACAAGGAGGTGGCAATATGTTCTTCATCAAGGAAAACATTACCTTTGTTGAAACTAATATAAACTCCTCCAACAATATTGCAATGGAAAACATCCGAATTCGCTGGTCAGCAAAAGACTACGTATCATTTACATCACTAACTGTTACTTCCCTTCGCACAGATCTTGCGACGGCGATCCTGACCCATTCGACGTAAACTGTCTTCTAACTGACCACAACCAAATGCTCATAGGGGACCTACAATGTGCAGCTTGGATGTCGTATCAATAACGAAGATCGTGCTTGGTCTAAGTTAAGTAAGACGCCGGAAAAACGTTCTCACACTTGAGAAACTGGATGCTTATAATAGTAATAACAATTGTATTTTAGAGCAATAATAAAAGTAACAATATTAAAGCTTGTACATAAAAATAGATTAATACAGATAATACTATCGGTAAATGGAGATATATATTAAATGATCGGGCTAGCCACCGTATTACATGTGATTACTAAAATAATAGTGTATTATAAGTAGAAGGCAGATAACAAAATCAGTCAATATATATTGGCATTCGAATCTAGTTTAGCCATTAAATCAACTTCGCAGGGAGTGTGTTACATCAGCCAGAGTCCTACTTTTATTTACGAAAAAAACTACTTTACGAAATGACTGAATGTATGCATCTAAATATTAGCGCGCATAAACGGTATCACTCATTATTTTACCCTTTAGAAGAGTTCAAAAACGATGACTAGGAATAATACCTCCGTTACAGATTTACATCAGAATGGAATACATCTACACCATGAAAGCAGTCCTGGTCGTGCTACACCCGTTGAAATAAAAGTCATGATTGGTCTGCGATACCTCGCTTCAAATTCACATCAACTCGACATTTGAGACACTTTTGGAAAAAATCAGTCAATCAGCAGCTTTTGATTTTGTGGATCGATTATTGAATGCACCATTTTGTTTTTCTTATCAGTTTATAAAATTCCTCGTAAGTAATTCTGAAAGATGAAAGTATTTTGGTGAAGATCATTGGTTTAATAGATTGTATCCATGTCAAAGACATTCCGTCAGCCGACTCAGAAGCGGATTTTCTCAATCGGAAACGTGATCATACCATTAATGTTCAAGCAGTATGCAATTCAAACGTACAATTTACAAATTAAAACGGCTGGGCAGAAATCCCGACCGTTTTATTTTACATCAGAGTGACTTGTGTGAAAGTTTTGAGACAATGTGTACAACGATTGCTACATTTTTGGAGACTCTGGTTATCCAAAACCGCCGTTACTTATGGCAGATATGGAAAACTCAAGTAGGAATAGAAAATGCCTTTGCATTTGTACTCTGCAGTGAGTGCCGACTACCAAGTGAGAAGTCTGTTGCACAAAGCTACACAAGATGGCAGTTGAAAGAAATATACCAGATGACGGTGAGTTTATCGAAAACAACAGCCCTCTTGAAGATAGTTATCACGGCGAATTCGATTGAGAAATTAGTAGAATCTACCGAGTAACTTATTTTTATTGTTACTGTGGTAAACAGCCTAATTAGACAATTAGTACAATGCTATACCAGTCATGCATTTAATATGTCTTCTTTCGTGTAAACGAGGATCGCATGTACATTGCTTTCCTCGCATTATGAATATATGTATAATTGTAAATTCGTACCTAGTTTAAAAGTACATTTACATGAAACGCGTTGTATATCGGAAAATTTATAAACACGATAACAATTCATAAGATGATCCTATTAATAATCCTTACACATTATTTCATAGAACATGTCAACTGTGGTTATTTAATAGCCGTTAAAATATTTACCCTATATTACATAATAATTAAATGCTAGTTATTAAATATAGGCAATAAATTATTAATTACTTTTATAATTATTTTAATGGTTATAATGGTCCTGACATAATGTCTATATTAATCCATTATAAATACCTCTGCTGATTACAAGCACTATTATAACAAGCAAGCTGCTAATAATGAGCATATTCATTGTTTCCTTTATCTATTTAGCCCTATTTATATTAAATGTATGCTGTTTAATTAACTTGATATAATCACAGGAAATGTTATGAGAAGAGAGGTTTTGAGTGGTAGCGTAATCTAGCTCAAGTACCTAATCTCTCAACATACTAACACATTATGAGAAGAGAAGAGTATTAGCTGGCTAGGTAATCAATTCATTTCTACCAACAAAACAAGATGTGTAAATGTAATGTTATGAGAAGAGAGGTTTTAAGTGGTTGTGTAATCTAATTGGCTTATGAACTCTAGTACTTTGTACAAAATATATACAAAAATATATTGCACAATTTGTGACAGACCTTGTATATAATGAGCGTTAGCTATAGCAAGCAAAAATTCTTGGTCACTTTAATTTTATTATATATGCAGGCTATACTGTACTAGGTGTGTGGTTCAGTAACATTAATCTATTTCATAATATGGATACATTTGAGGTTCAATAATATAATCTCTGGTCATACGGTCTTTGATGTTTCTTAAAAAAAATTAGTAATACCCTACTACATAGTAATATCAATACAAATTATTGATAGAACAACACGCTTCGTTTTGATTGTACCAATCAATCAGAAATCCCATAATTTTAAGGTTAAAGTCTGCAAAAAAGGATTCTACAATTGAATTGCACACCCCTGCCCCACACCGTATTTCAATATTGTTATGTAGTCTAACTTCAGTCAAACCAATTTGCAGTGTTGTCTATAATAGACTCTATTACCAATATGTACAGAGTGGAGTATTATACTGAGTCGTAAGCTAAAAATATACTTTACTTTTATTCTAAATTATATAATATTTTTGTTTCTAGTGAGCCAGCAGGTGATTATATAGTGGATGTCTACTGTGAGGCTACAACTGCCAGCAGACTTTTTCCTATTTATATATATATCTAGGGCAATATTAGTTATATTTGAACTGATTTTAGAAATCTCAAGGTGTTAACCATGCTGCTATTTGTATGCATATAACTATATACATACAATACCTATATTCAGTTAGAATGAAACAAATATTTAATGAATAAATGTTATAGTTAAACTTACTATGTTTCTATTACAAAATTGTTTGGTAGTGTAACAATATTAATTGTATAATGAAACTGATAATTATAACTTATATTACACCAGACAAATTATGGTTTACGATACAAATGGACTTAATCCTTTACTCGGAAGCACATTTATATATATTTATATATAAATTATATGAATTACTTACTTTACATAGAAGGCGATATGCCATATAACTATGTAAGTAGTATTTAGTCAATGACAGCGTAAATAGTTTGCTGCAACCAGGAGTAAGTAGTCTCGACTAACATTCAACATACAGAAATATTGCTACAATTATTGTGTGAATTGTAACAAAAGATTGATATAAAATCAAAAATTGTATGGCAACCCTGTGCCAACATGCAATGCGGTGCCAGGAAGGTATACCCAATCATAATATTTTAACATTAATATATATTATTGTAATTTATATATTACTTTTGCTGACAAAAATATAATAAAAAAGAATATCTAGATTTGTTTTTTGTAAAATTGCAATATTTTTAGATATTCAACAGTTTTTGTATTTTGATTTATTAATATTCATATATAAAAAAGGTAGGTACATGTGACCTGATTTTACGAATAAGTTCAATTTATATGAAAACACAAATATAATATAATATATAAAAGTATACTCTATTATAGAAATGCATATTTTATTAATATTGATATATATTATTAATATATCTTAATATTTTCATGTAAATTGGACTAATTATTTTTCCAAAAAGCAATTTTTGTTTAAATATTAATAATTTAAAAAATAGCTCCAAATTATATTTCAGTCATCTAAGATAGCTTTAAATTGCAATGGCCAAATAATATAAAGATATCTATAATCTTTAGACCATCTATAGTATACGTATATTGTGGTTGCTAAATGCCAAAAGTCTGGGTAAAAGTTAGATAATGACAATGTTGCAACAGGCACCGCAGAACATACAGCGTATTGGGGCAGGGGCTGAAGAAAAATCTCTGGGGTGCCATGGCTATACAAATAACCTAGCCTATGAATTCGAACATACCACTGAAATATTTGAGGTTTTATTATTTAGAATGGAAATAAATGGGTGTTTAGAAATATAACATATAATTTTGCTTTTGAAACTACTTTCATGAGAAACAATTTATACTTTTCAAAATAGATTTTATTATTTTAAACAATATATTCAGATATATTGGGCAAATAAATATAATTTAAGCAAATAACTAAATGCTAGGTGTACTCTCAGACTCACCTAGCATTTATGCTACCCCAGTAGAACTATGCCACCACCAGATTCACCAGCAGTGCATGCAGTTAATTCAATGGAATTTACACAATTTACAAAGCCCTTGAGTTACAAAGAGGTTGAGGATAACTCATACATGGTCAAGATTTGTGCATTGACCTGTTTGGGATGATCGAAATTTTGGCATCCATTAAGGAAGTGATGGTCTGCACTCAAGTCAGAGATTTACTCCCATGGTCAATCACATCATGGAGGTCCCACATCAAAGCCAAGTTGGAGATCATGTACACACAATTGCAACACAAAGCTGCCAACCTATAGCCATACCTCAGTGGTTTGTACTTCCCAACACTCTCAAAACACCATCCAACACTTATAGGTCAAGCAACTGAATGCAATTTTAAAGGAGTCACATTATTGGAAGGGTGTGTTGCATCGTCTAAGATGGAAGAGACCCAATGCAACAAAAAATGTAAAATAATCACCTAGTCTGCTCAACTTCCCTCTGATTGCCTTCAGGAAACGGCCGACTTTTGTTATCAAGTTTAGCAAAGTCCACAACCATCCATACTTAGGCCATGCAAGGGCAAGACGAATTTCGGCAATTCTTTGCATATATTTGCAAGCTACTCCACATCTGCCAGCCTCAGATGAATTAGCCATCCTGAAATTTAATATCCGGCATTCAAACGTTTTTTGTAAATTTAAAGCCACCATGAGAGAGGTGATCTTCAAGAACTTTGGCAACTGTTGTGCAACATGGCTTCACCCAACTACATCAGAAACATATTTACCAAATGGACCACTGGTGTGATTTTCAATGGTAGCAGTTCCAACAGCACTTGGCAATGACTATTTTCTGACATTTGCCAAATACTTCAATGGAATCCAGTGTACCCTGGATGAGATGTGGCATTTTTTTCATTGTTTATATGAAACAATTAGGCAGGAAATGTGTATCAGTCTAGATGTTGAACTTTCCATGGGTGCACTGCTTGTGAGGCAGTTGTAGAAAGTTTTTAGTGTAATAAAAACTCACCAATATCGACTGGTTATTCATTTTTTGGCTCATCTTTATATTGATGGGTCCAAAGATCACAATTTGAAACATCACCATATTCTGGTTTTTATTGATGAGCATGATCAAGCTGCTAGGTATTAGCATGCCAGCAAAGTAATGTATCACTTGGCAACTGAGAAAGTAAATAATTGTTATGTTTACTATACACGATCTTGTACTTAAGATATTCCATATTTTTATATGTACGACCCTCTAAATAACACATTATAGATAAAATAGTGTTATATGAATCTTGTAAACAAGATATTCCCTATTTTTATAAAATGATCCTATAAAAAAATATTATATATAAAATAGTTATATATATGAATGCATGCTATGGAAAATAAGATAATCTAGTATTACAATCAATTTATAATCTTGTAAATGACATATAAATAGACAAGCTTGTCTATCGGTCGTCGGTTGTACTATTCCTCTGCTCTGCAATTGTGCCTTTTTGATTCGTTCTATTATATTTTCTCGTCTTTTTTAATTAAAAGCTATATCATCCGATTCAACTCTTGAAGATCCATCCACCTACGGCTTTTGTTTTCTATATTTTTGATGCTAAAGTATCAATTTGTGTCATTTTGTGTAAAATTTGTCTTCCTAACTCTACGATTACGTAATACATTTGTGTGTATCCACTCGCGATCTTAAGTTTATTGATTGCATTCTTCGCTACTCACGGAATACAGCACTACAGACACTAACTTCTATTCTCTTGCACTACCGACAATACATGCAACTTGATATACCTCGACTACGCACAATCAACGGCTGGCTACTTTCCTTGTGGATTTATGTATTGATTAACTACTTTAACTCACTAAACTTATAATAATCTCTATTAACTTGATTACTCTAAAACTTCTCGTTACTGTAGCAAATTAGTGACCTTGACATTTCCATTCCAGCGCACTTAAAGTGGTTAATTTCTTGTGGCATAATGTCCACTGCAGATGATATCACAAAGCTTAGTATTGACGACCTTACTTCTCTGTCTAAAGCTAAGTTGGTTAACATTATAAAAGCAGACCAACGCAGACGCTCTTCTGTACCAACAATAAACCACAAAGATTTTCCTCCGACCTCAGTAACTATTCAAGCAATTGAGGATCTCCTTGATAAGAAATTAAAAGAATATTCTATCGATGTTTTAACTAGATTCGAAACTATTGAAAAAGATCTTGTTGAACTGAATAAACGAGTCGAAGAACTAGCTAATCGCCAAACTACTACCTCAGAAAAAGATTTTGTCGATCTGAACAAACGAGTTGAAGAATTGACCTTACGCCAAAAAGCAACATCAGAAATACCTACCTCTA
>JAYRBW010091548.1:0-21308 GCA_036023295.1 Invenusta paracnida
AACAGACTTCTTGTTAGGCTTGCTAAAGATCACAACTTCGCTTCTGCGCGTCAATTGAAGCAAATGTGGAGAGAGCAAATTTTCATTGATTTGAAATCTTATAATAATAAGATATCGTTGTATTTTTTTCATTTTATTGAAACTTTTTATGAAGCTAAATACCTACATATTATAATATTACGTTAAAATTAGCAAAAAAAAGGAAATATAACTAATAAATAATTTCATAAGAATTATTTATAATTATGTTTTGACAAACATATACATAGAAACTATTTACATTGATTGTTCATTACAATTCTAAAATAAGCAAAATGATTATTATAATAACGATTATCGTAATATAATTAATACATATTATTATGTCAAACAATAAACTTATCTATAATAAAAAATATTTCATATCTTGGATAAGTCATTTTAACCTAGTGTAACTTTAATTTTCAAAAGGGCATTTTAAAAAGTGGATAAAAAGTGGTCCGGTTAAAACCGGACAACCGGTTCAATAGCGCCGGCTCTGAATATATATAAGAAAAGATGCGCTGCTGCTATATTTTTGGTGTAACTAACTACAAATCTTCGAGGTTAAACCTCTTGGTCATGTCAGTGATATAAAACAAGTGTGTGTAGGTATTATATGTGCTGCTATTACGTAATCAGATTAAATTGATAGAGAAGGAGTGCATGCGATAGGCTAGTAGGTATACAGAGCAAGGCTATTGTTATAAGGTTTATTTAATCAATAAAGTAAACGATATAATTAATACAGTAAGTGAATTAGCCGTGTCTTCCCAATTGGCCTCATCCTGATTCGCCCTAGTAACGGTTTTCTCGATTTGCCTTTATTTTTAATTTGAATATTTTTTAAATTAAATAAATAATCACAAGACTTAGGCTTGACAAGCTAATAAAATATATGAAATTGCAAATAATATGAAATAATTGGATAGTTGGAATGTTAAAATGTAAATAAAAAACACATTCATTCACATTTTTGGAGCTATCAAAATACCCCCGACTGCACAAGCATAGTAATAAACAGTTATATCTCCCGCTTGAAGGCGCTGCTGAAGCCACAGTAATCTTTCCGTCACCCTTCTGTAGGCAACTCGCTGTTGTGGTGGAGCATCACCAGTATGGATAAGTTGCAGCTTGCTTTCCATCCTATGCTGCTCACTACGCAATATTTCGATCAATGCATAGATGTTCAGATGGGGGTGGCCAAGTTCTCGGTTTAGTGCGGAATGCCATTATTCTAAATGATTGTTGGTTCGTATTCCTCTAATGTTCGTGTATTGACTCCAAATTTCTCTTGAGAACATTGTAAATAATCATCCACCCAGGTTTGCGTAACGTAATCACAGAACATGATTGCTTGAGGATCAGCTACCTCGTTCAACGCCTCAATCCAAACATCGTTCACACTATTGGATGAGACCAGGGGCAGAGTAAATGCGCGACGCACAACACGGCTAAACGCCGGATCTTCTGTGTACCGCCTTAAAAGGCCAAGGCTCTACATATAGCGCCATATTGCCTATGGGAAATAGAATATACAAACATGTATCAAACAGTTTGGAAAAACAGTCTGCACTGTAGCCAACATTGCCTGTTCGAAGTCGATACAAATATTTTGCGAGTCGAGAACATATCCAAATTGCTGTGCAGCTACTGTCAAAAGTCGAAACATTCGCATGTAGGTGGCCTCATCTTTTCGTGGAAGCAGCGCGGCAGCAACTGGTACCATTGCATCCTTTGATGAAATAGATCTGTTGAAACATTTCCGGTGCCAATTTAAAAGTTCCATCCATATACAGTGTGACAGCCTGGGACAGGAGGCAAAGATTCTGCAAGGTTCCAAAGATAAGGAGACGATCAGCATCACCATCATTTACCAGAAAAAAGTCCGGCCATTTTCAGTTGTGGACCACGCGCCTAAACTCCGCTTGGGTATGTGGAATTTTTGGAAGCCTTTTTGAACGAGCTCTGTACAGTGCAGTTTTGTACCTCTTCAGACTTGGCAAGTTATAGAGGACTTCTTCGTTGTCTAAATCGACATCTCACCTTGAAAAGCGTCTGTAAATACTCGTTTCATAGGCTTTAGAGGGTGGTCACGAGCATCTTCTTTAGCAGCATGTACAGCTGACTTCAGCTTGTCTTTCTGACCAGGTGAATGTATATGGTCTTCTTTTTTGTGACAACTGTATTATATTCCGTAATCGCAGTGTCTTTGCAATTTGTGTTTCTGCATTTCCAGTGATGTCTATTTCTTTTGTGTAGTTCTTGAACAGAAGATACCCATTCAGCTTCAGTAATTGTCCACCTCGTTCAGATGGGATGTACTTGGTAGGCTCCATGAAAATTGTGTGCATGCTTTCCTGTAATAAGGGGGCTAATTATATATTTACAATAAGAACTAAATTACAAAACAAGGAATCTACCAGCAAATAAATGGACTGCCCATAGGCAGTAACCTGTCAGGAGTTCTGACGATGCATTTATGGACAAACTCGTAAGAAGTGTGCTCTCCACTGTAAATTCTATCCTCATCTACAAACGGTATGTCGATCACACCACCTTCATCATGAAAACCAATAAATCCGAAGCAGACGCAAACTTTGAAGTCTTCAACCACCGACCACGATGCGACGAACTCTATTTCTCTCCTAAACTTTCGCTTAACACCGAAAGCAGATGATACAATCGCTATGTAAGGTTCTACGAAAAATCAGCTAAGAGCGATCTTCTTCCCCATTATCTTTCCGGTATTCGTAATTCATCTAAACATAATATACTGCAGAACGAAATGAAATGCCGAATTTTCAGCTGCACGGATGCTAATGAAGCTTAATCTCATGTCTACTCCTTCAATTTGCGATTGAGTGTAAATGTATATCCCGCGGGCTTCACAGATAGAACTTAGAGAAACGGAAGACAACCGGCAAATGAACCACTTACACCGAAGCTGTAGTATACTTTGAGTTGCCATAAGTTAACTACAAAGTCGACAATAAGGTCAAAGGAATTTGTGTCGAAACTACCACAGTCACTGTACGTTGGAAGCACCATACCGGAACTCCATTACCTGCCACAAGGAACAACTAACGAATCAAGCCAACTTGGTATTCCGACTAAACAAACATATGTAAGACACCGTTCAACGCTTCCATAGTCGTTATGGACAATAACCCCCTACAAGTTGAGGTTCAAAAAACCATTATCATCGAGAAACTCTCCCCGGATATAAACAGTCGCGCCAAACGAGAAGAAACTTCTTTGAACACTCGGCCCCCTATTTTTGGTTCCTTGTTAAGTAATTTAGTTCTTATTATAAGTATATAATTATCCCCTTATTTACAGTTCTCTTTTATTTAGTATTTTAATTAGCTTTTCTTATTTTGTATTCTAACTAGATTCCTATTTATCTTGTGTATTTTGTTTTCGTGTCTCGTTTTAACGTTTTAATTAATTTACTATTTTCATACCAGTTGTACTTTTATTGCCTTCACAGTAACATAATCTGCTATCTAGTAAGCTCATTCACTGACTGTATTAATTATATCGTTTACTTTATTGATTAAATAAACCTTATAACAATAGCCTTGCTCCGAATACCTAGCAGCCTATCGTATGGACCTCTTCTCTATCAATTTAATTTGATTATGTAATAGCCACACATATACTCGTAATACCTACACTAACTTGTTTTACATAATATATGACTGTCTGCATGACTAAATAAAGAGGTTTAACCTCGAACATTTATAGTTAATTACACCAAATATATTGCAGCAAGCTCTTCTTTTCTTATGTATAATATCAAAGTTGTCTAAATGTATGTAATAATTATTGACATTTATAATTTAGACAATTTGGTCCCCCTATAGAAGTATTTTAAAATAGATGTGTACAATGCATGGAAACGCTAAGGAAATTATTTTAAATTATTAACAACAGCGCATTTGTTTACTATTCTCATTACATTAAACAGAAGGGGAATATTTAATAAGTAGCTATATTTTACGAGTATAATTTTAACTTGTTTTATTATTAGGAAATACGTAACTTATGTACTAGTAACAATAATAACAAGTAATATATATACTATAAAAATGTAATAAAAATGATCCCTGTTAGAGACATACATTTATGATAATGCAGTACAATATGAAAAAGTATAAACACTGAGAAGATATCTAATTTGCAATATCTAAGATGGATAGTTGCTTATTGACAGGGTTTTCTAATATATGTATGAAATTATTATTTGAATTAATAATTTTAAAAGTATAATTTGATCATTACAAATGTAAAACTAAAACACAAGTATATGTAAATTGTTTAATATATAAAAAATAGTTAAATAAAAAAATTAGTAATAATAATACTTCAGCTGACGTATTCATTGCTGTTGGATTAGAATATAGAAATAATTATAATATCGCAAACTTACATGAAGTCTTAAAATTTGACATAATATATTATTTCTACCTAGTCAGTATTATAACGTATGTGTATTATATTAATACTACTAATTAATAAATATTCTAATATATTTTATCGAATATGTCGTATCTGAAGGAAGATCATCTGCCGCCACCAAAACTAACAGCCAAAGAAGTCATAGTAACTACTTCAAAGGCGAAGCAAAAATCTGGGAGCGAGAGCAAGAAACTACTATCTGAATCGGAAGTTGCTTATAATGTAAGTTGAGGACATTGAAACAAGTTTAATAACGTTTGCGATAATATTGTACATAACTCAATATTTTATAGTATATAATAAAGTAGTATTTTTTATCTGAAACATGTATCTAATGATTAATTTAGATAATATGCACATCCTCATAGACAGTCGTGTTTAATTTCTTAAGTATAAATAAAAAAGGACAATATATTATTTGTATAGCTATATCCAAGTCAAATAGAAAACATGCGAAAATCAAAGAAATAGCAGTAATTTAGTCTATATAAAACAATTAATTAAAATATTAATGCAATAGTGTTGTATTC
This sequence comes from Invenusta paracnida, assembly GCA_036023295.1. Classification (NCBI taxonomy): domain Eukaryota; kingdom Metazoa; phylum Platyhelminthes; order Proseriata; family Coelogynoporidae; genus Invenusta; species Invenusta paracnida. The sequence continues at coordinate 5,013 of JAYRBW010091548.1, forward strand.
TCCTATTTAGGTTTAAAAAATATTCACATTTATTAGATAATTTTGTTGATTAATTAGACAATTAACAATAATGTTAGTATATTACTTCAAAAACAGATTCATTTACTCAATTTAAATAATACTCGTATATACACGAAGTTATTCCCTTTTTTCTAAGACTTTGAAACTAAGATGATATTTTTACAAAATACAAATTTTAATTTAATTATTTATTATCTGCAACAAATTCGTGTCTATATATTTTTTTCTTAAAATCTCATGATTATGTATGAAAAACTTTCTTTCTCATAAAAGTGCATCTCAGAAAATATTAATTATATTTTAATGACATTTTTTTGATTAAATTCTAAGTATTTTTTTCAGATATAATAGGAAAAACAAATCTTAAAAAATCCCCCTTTTATGTACTTTATATATTCCTAAACGTGTATTTTTGTCAAATATCTTTCGAACTGCGTTTATCGTTATCAAGGTAAAACGTATAACAGCATAAATAAACAGTATATACTATAATGCTATAATGTAATAGGTATGACTATATAGCGGTTGCACCATATAATATATTATATTTATTCTTATTTTACAACTTCATTATATACCTACTTTATGATATTCATGTCGATGCTATTCATGTTTTAGAATACAACAGAAATTTTTTATTTTACTTCATTTCTAAGGACCTTACAAAACCGTTTTCAGTTTACGGAAATATTTTGATACTGAGCTAAAGCTTCTGTGAGTCAATCTCACTGCCCTGCTTTGCCCTTCCCTTCCATCAGCTCTTTATCCGACGTGTTGTCGACGAAACCCTGGACCGCCGTTTGCCTCTCTCCCAGCAGCCCCGCCGTAAGCTAGCCCTTCTTGAGTCTCTCTGTGCCAAACAGTTTCCAGCGATGGAAACCCTCCGCCATCGGACCAAGATACGCGCCTACCTTAAGCTCTGTCGGCGCAATCTAAAGAAAAATAATGGCGTTATCTCCCTTAAGACGGCTCATCAGTCCTGCGACTCTGCGCGTCAGTTAATGCTCAAAGCTTATGCAGGTGCACGTGAAGATCTGGATAATATTCACGAGGTATGGGTGGTTTTCCTATGTGATGTAAATGGGTTTTATATTATAGATTTAAGTTATGTATCGTATGTTTTAGTTCTAGTGCCTAGAGTACAAGTTTGAAAAGAGTTCCTAGGTTTACTTCGCTTGTGTACGCTAATACTACTATTTTTGGTAGAGATATGTATGTAAAAAAATAAAAATTCACCTTTTTTGTACAATAAATTATGGGTGCGGGCAGAAAACTAGAAATTACAATTATTTAGACAACACAAAAAAATAAGTATCAATCTACTATTCTTAATTATTATAGACATCTAAAAAAATTTGCAAGGAAAACATTTTCCAATTAGTAGAGTAATTTAAAAATGCATGAAATAAACCGTTAATAATTCACTTGGTAATTTTCGTTTCACCTGTATTTATTCATTTAATGTATAACATATTAATTTAGTTAACCAGAATTGTTTTTTACCTGGCACGTAAATAATGCAAAATAATTTAGATATTTTATCAATTGCTTAGAAATAGCATATATATATTTTCAATTTAAGTAACATAAGTAAAAATGTACGTATTTAATGAATTACTAATACAAATTGTAATACGGAATATTGTATTAAATACTATGTAGATAAACTGAATATTATATATAGGTATATTATATTATATATATTATTAGTAAAAACAAAATATCAATGTTCTTTTTTGACTCACGAAGCTAAGACTTCGGCCAAAACAGCTAATGTGCTTCTTTTTTTAAATAATACTTATATGCAAGAAAGTGCTTTTACATAACATAAGTTTTTTTACAATAATTGATTGTTTAAGAGAATTCTTTTAATTATTATTTCGGCATACGATGTATTATGTTTGATGTGTTATTCTCAGCCCCCGGGAAATTAAATTATTTGGTCAATATATTATATATTCTAGGTGATGATAGGTATTCTACGTTTAGAGCATGAGATATGACGTACATACAGAGTTTTTTTAACCTTTATTAACCCCCCGCATACCGTTTTTTACGAATTTATATCCAGTGGAAGGGGAATCATTAGCCCCCCCCCCCAATCCTCTGATAAAATTTAAACTTCCCAATAAAACAGAGTTTTGTAAATTCGTATGTTGTTAAGAAAAACGTTTTGTAACATGTTCCATTGAAAACAATTGTTAACTTTTTTTTCATAATTTAAAATAAAAACAAGTAAAAATATGTGGTTTTATCGTTTTTTGAAAAATAACTTATTTCTACAAATATTTTATATATTATCTGCAACTAAATTTCATTTATTGTACTTTGTGAATTATTACATTAAATTAACTAATACCTGAATCCGATTTTCGTCGATTTCAAGAGATATGCATATTATTATATACAAAAATATAATTTTCACATACAATACAAAGAGAAGCACTGCTAGAGTGTGGTTACATGAGGCCAGTCTCGCCTTTGGTTGCACAATAGTGAATATAGCTTAAAAGTTGTAAAATGTTATTTTGAGAAAAGTCACGGAAGCTTACATTGTCTATTTCTTCATTTAAATAATCACAGCAAAAATGCGGGAGCCACTATTGATATAGGGTTAGCGCTTTTGCCAGTTAGCAATATAACATTTACCCCATAACAAAAATTATACTATGAGATGAAAAACACATAAACTAATTCGATTTATTTAGTTTCATCTGCCCCAATCATAGTTAAATTTCGCTTTAAGAAACAAAAATTTAACATGTTTATTCAATTATATGTATATTAGATGGTCCTAAATACTGCGCTGATTCTTTTGTCTGATACAATAGACTGCATATCCCAATTTTTACTATGATCAGAAATAATGATGGAGATAAATAAATATATCAATGGAATATAATATGATATCAATTAATTAATCAAACTAAAATTGAACAAATGCTTTAAGTAAATGTGTATAAGATATTATCTTAATTTATAGAGTTTACAGTGTACATTAAATATTAAACATTCATGTAAATGAAATAATTTACCAATAGCATTTTATATTGCTATTTATTTCTCTCTAGCTACTTGCTACTACAGTGAGTAGTACCAGCGTCTTTTTAATTTGGGAGAAGGAGGAGAGGGTCCATGGCTGAAGCCTGGAGAAAATTGTAATCAAGTAGTCAATCTTTCCAATCTTTTGTGTAAAAAATGATAGAAATAGTTTAATTATTTGGAAGGACTACCTCTGTTTTTTATTAACGAGTGTGAATTCAGACGTCGGCTTTTTTGTAAAGAAGAAAATCTTTTGTTTACTTAGTAAATGCTGTAATAAATCAGTTTAATATTGTTATTTGCATGTTGTTTCACCATATTTAAAGCTTTTACAAGACAATTATTAAAATGTAAAATAGTTAACAGTCTTACAAAATCATTTTTTAAATTTAAAACAAATTGTAAACTTCAAAAAATGAAACTCTGTTACGATGTATTTGTGTTTGTTAGCATTTGAATGAGGCTTAACTTTATTTCATGTAGGAAATGTTGTAAACGCTAAAAACAATTGGGACACACACACAAACACTATTTTTATCTAAACACGAATTTTGTCTATAAAGTTTCCATGACCGTATATTTAAAACGTAAATAAAAATTATATTAATGTTTTTACATGGATGGTTAAAATATAAGCGCTTGTTACATAGAAAATACTGTAGATATACATATATTACCTGTCTTGAGCTAATTCCTTTCCTCTCCTCCTCAACAGTCCTGCCCAGGTTTGCCCCCAACCGCCATCCCAGTCCGCTACCCACCCACAGTCCGAGGTCACCTCTCCGCCGCTGCCGGGATGCATACCCACCTACAAACGGCGGCACACACAGGAAGAAAGAGGATTTTGCCAGTCTCCTTCATTGCTTGCCCACCGCCCAGTCTCATTACGACCTCTTCCACAGCTTTTGGTGATATGACATATGGGGGGAATCGAGTATCTTCGGAGCCTTTCCTGCGCTCATTTGGAAACATGTCGGATCACATGATCGCGGAAACTGCCAAGGTTATTCCCTCTTAAAAGAACTTTAAATTTTGTTTTTTATAATTATCCCATTTTTTTAGATTTTAATTAATTTATTATTTCTCAAGATTGTTGCGAATTTATGAGCTTCAAAAATCCATTTGGAATACTTTCTCAAATATTTAAGGAAAACATTATTTTATGTAAGCGAATAATAAGTAAAAGTTATGTAAATACACATAATATTCGAGTACTTCTGCTGATACAATTTGATTTTCTCTTAAAATTAATAAGTTCTTTTGTGATTTAAGGAATATTTCCATAACATAATTTAATAGAATTAATCAATTAAAGCAATTTGATTTAATAAAAGTAATCGAAACTCGAATGTTTGGAATTCTCTTTAAGATACACTCAAATAAACATACCAATCTGACTGACCATATAATGAAACACAAGGTATGAAATATAATATGATGACAATCAATTATCTAAATAACTATAAGACATTATTGATAATCGAAAGAATATTGATATTAAATGCTTACCTTAAAATACACTTTCATATTTCCTTTTGGAATTTATATTTTTGTATATATAATTGTAGTATATTATAGTCAGTCATCTATGGTCTAAGTTATTTATTAGGTACAACATAATTGAAATCCTTTATAAAAGTGAAAAATGATTATTATAAACCTTATCAAACCGTAATAAGTTACACAACAGCACAAATGTCGTTCCATGCATATATATAAAATGGTACATAAAACGTATTGAGACTCTGATACAAAACGAACTTCTGCTTATAGAACCATATTGCGTGTGAAACATACTCTAAAGCATATTCATATGTAAAATTACACTGCCCGAATATTTTACCACACGTCATAATCTTTGGTTGGATAAATAATCTTGTGACTTACTAAAAATCCAAATAAACATAAAACAACAAGATTAACTTCTCACACATTTGCATTGAAGCATTCATTCTGAGGCAAAAAGTTTGTTCATACTACTTAAATAGAATAATACTAAAATTTGTAAAATCTATGATTCTGTACAAAACTGATGAATAGTACTCTTTCGATCTTGTAAGCAGCTATTTTATATTATATATTTCGATTTTATGTATATGATTAATGTTATATATGTCAATAAAATTTGATAATATTTGCTTTTAATGTTCAATTTAGTTTTGTTCTGTGTGGTACCGAGACAAAATTTTACTTACCAGATAAATATTTGCAACTATTAAATTTGTATTCATATTTGAGTTTCTACAAATATTAATTGATATCGCATTTAACTAAAATTCCAATACTCTTACACTACTTACCAAAAAGAATTGTTAAAGATTTAACTATATATTTTTAAATTATTGAAGTTCTATTTAGTTAACGTATAGAATGTATTTTAATTTTAACACAGTTATTTGAAACTATCATGAACGAAAAATAGTTTTATGTTCTACATTTTAATATTAATACGAGATAATAATATGTTGTTACTAATATAAATTTCATTACTATGCTGATTAAAAGTCATAAATAACTACTAGTTAAATAATTTATTTTAATTATGTGCTTACGTTTTATTATTGAAATTCCCTATAATTGTTTCAAATAAATTATGATACTTCATTACGTAATTTATCACCTTTGATATAGTTTACTGCATGCTGATGTCCAATTAACTTGAAAATAAAAATGATGATATTAATCTTATATTAATAAACCTTACAAAACTATGTCCATCTTGATTGTGATGATAACATTTTACGTTTCAGGCCCTGTCAGATGGCGTTTGGAACAATCCGGATACATCAAAATTATTGATCGATTCGCTTAAATTGAGCGCAAACTTTCTACTTTACTCGAGTCACTGAGAAAATATTTATTATTTTGATGACAAACTTTTTCATGAATACATCGCAAAGTTAGATTTGTTAATTGCGATGTATAATTGTTCCTTAAATTATAGAGTTGGCTGTAATTGTTTTTACTCATTCTATTTGTTATGCTAATCAATATTTTACAATATTATTTATATAGAAATTTCTTCCCTTTTAACCAAAGTTTTACATTAGTTAAGTAAATGTTTCTTGCGTATTTTAAATATATTTCTGTTATCCATGTAGCTGAAGAATGGACAATACTTTAAATTAATACCGTTTCATCTCAATGCTAAATATACCGATCTATTTTGAAAACAATATTGAACTCAATTATTTTAGATATTAATAAATAAATTCAGATTTAATTATAATGGAACACATACACAACACAATTATACCAATTTAAAAGGTTAACATTTTAAATTGTATCAACAAAAATCCTTAATTATTTTAAAATAAAATTCCTTAGATAAAATTAGAAGAAATACTTATTTTTTAAACATATGATTTTTTTATAGCTCACGATAAATAACGAATAATTTGATTAATTGAGGAAATTTTAAGAAAATGCTTTTGAATAATTAATTTAAAAAGCTTAGAACCGAGCTTCACTATGAGATACAATGAAATATTGTAAATAAATAATTTAATTGCGACACAGCCATGAATATATTTAAACTAAGTATTGATTTCCTTACTGATTCGGTAGTTTCTGTATTTTTAATTCATTTCTCATTCTTACAGAATTACTTTTGTGCCATTTGAATTGCACACTGTACCAATATATTGAAGTTCTTCTTTATATAACTAAGTTTTAATTATAAATAAAAATAAACTTTATCATTAAAGCTACAGTAAAAATATTTTATCTTTAAAGTATAATATACATATGTATTTAAAATGTAAACAAATATATAACAATTTAAAGAATTTTGTAATCGCCGTACCCAAATGTCAGACGTATTTAACTTTATGGAGTTCATCAATTACATCATAACCACTTTACCAGTAAAGCTGGAATAGATCATAGTTAAAGGGATATAAAATTTCGTATGTTTTTATTGTTATAATTACAAACTACGCATATATTAACAGCGTTATATGACCATAATGTTTGACTATATAACTTGTTTTCTAAAGGCTTGTTATGATACTTTATTTGGAAAAGAAACTGTCAACAATTTTTGGTTCTTCTGGGGTAGAAAGGTAGCGAGCTATTTTCTCTTCAAAAGTCCTTAGAACCTGAAATTGAACGGGAAATACACAAACATTACAATCATGAGTTAAGAGCAAAAATTGAATACATACCTTATTTAATGAATCACAATTTTATTTATAATGTTAAATTATAAATTTTGTTTTTGGGTACTAATGTGGACTTTTATATAGCTAAATTTAAGTCAACAGTCTTGATTAGGATTATTTCAGTAGATAAAGTGTAAGTGTATAATATAAACTTGTGTTAATAACTTTACATTTACTCAAATAATTTGTTATATAATTTGATTTTGTCCATTTTTATGGCATATTCCTACAGATCACGATATAAATAAGATATATTATAATAAATATAATTATTTTTCCATTTTATGGGTGTGAAAGAGTTAAAGTGTTCAAATTAAAATATGAAATGAGTGGTAAAAATTGAAATAGTAATTTAAAAATATTATATGTATAGCACGTTTAGATATGGATATGTATACATAAGCATATTGTGTTAATATTGAATTATGATGATATCTGTATCAGGGTCATTCTTAAAAACTACGTTTTTGAAAGTCGAACTTTATTCATAAATACCATGTGACTACAGGTAGACACATTGAAATTAATACTCGTATAATGCATGCCATGCAACCCTTTCTAAATAACTTGAAAATCTATGCATTGAAATATGTATGCGTATATCATTTTAAATTTGGAGAAATTAAATGAGGTACTACTTTTCGATTAGGTACAATGTTGCGTATTTTAGCGTATATGGAAGAAGCAACTACCTACTACTATTATTTTGTTAAATTCGTTTGAAGTGGGAAAATGTATTATAACCAAATTGAGGCTTTACTAAAAATAAAATGTATGACCATATAAATGCTAGGCGTATAGTGAACAGAACATGTTACAATAAGTATTAATGTTAACATGCTATTAATTTTAGCTATAAAAACATTTAGATTCAAATGATATAAGTGAGCAGTAATCAAATATGTACGCATAAATACCAAGTCAAAAATAATATTGTTATGCTATATAGACATTTTAATACAACAATTAGTGCAGTTATCTTCTAATCGATAGTTTATCACAACGTTCTAGCTAGAAATAATATTAATATCAATTTAATTCATCTTGCAACATCATTGGGTGAGAATTTGAATAGCCTTTAAAGATTTCAGGAATTAGTAAAAATATTCAATTATGCGGGGAACGTCAAAACTATAAAGGCTCTAATCATCGATACTCTGATCGACACCTTAATGGAATGCGCTTTTAGTTGACGAAAAATAGCTATATTCAAACCACTCCCTCCAATAAGACAAGTAATGTAAGTGGGCCAGATGGTGCTCGTCCTAGATTGACCAAGCGAACAATTAGGGACTAGCATATTCTACTTCATTATATCGTTGCATATAACTTATTCGAGGTGATTGTCTCTTCCGTGGACTCTATTCGGGCTAAACTATGAATGCAGAGATGGACATAAATTTTATTGAAAGAACTCAGCGGCTATAACGGTGACGCAATGAAGTAGCAATTGTGCGTGACAATGCTCCACCACACACTGCAGTATAAACTCGACAATTCTTTCAGGATAATGGTATAACTCATGTGGGACAACCTCAATATATTAAATCCAGATTTCAAACTTCTAGAGAGAGATATATTCGGGAATATGGAATTTCACAGTAGAGATATGACATTCAACTCTATTATAAATGTCGAAGCATTTTTGGAAGATTTCATAAGCAGGGAAATGTCAGGTTTCCAGTTGAACAGAGAACTTATGCACTTATTTTATGATTTACAGGCGATCGTCGTTCAGCTGCTGCTTAATAATGTTTTATTTATTGTTATTTGGACATTGCTACTTTATTTGTAAATAGTACATTAAATTGTATAATTTTATATGAATAAACTAGATTATTAAATTTCCTAGTTTTATATATTTAATAACGCGTTTTTATGGATTCCCTTATATATATATTCATTTGTGTAAATAATAATTTTAATATGATTTTTTGGGATATAGTTATTATAATATAATTAGGTTAGGTTACTTTTCGATCATGTACGTGTAATGTATTCATGATTTCATAGTGTCAAGACAACTTTTACTATTTATTTTTAAATCACTGAAGATTTCCTTTAAAGCGTTCATTTTAACATTTAGTAATGTTCATCCACGTGGAAAAAAATAAATGTACACAAAATCTAATGTAAACTTAACATATACATTGTTATATCTAGGAAGAATATAACTAATATTTATAACTATATATAAATGAAGATATATTATATTATATATGTATATTATTAAGTGTATTTACAAATCATTAACAATATGTTTTACATTATTTAAGAATAAATAAAATTTAATTGCAATTTATTGATTTTACATGGGTGACTTATTAGTAATGTTCTGGTAACGATGTTGTATCTATATCTAGAAGAGATTCACATATGCGTATATAAGATTTTCAAATATCTCTATATGCGTGTAAATTGGGTTTACAGGAACCTTTTCTATACTATAATATGCTCTGGACTACAATTTGTGAATATACGTTTGAATTACATACCGTATTCCTCATTATTATATTTCATGTGTAGTCTTGGGTTATTAAGAGGCAATACACATCACCATGTCTCGTATGATAAAACCCTAATTAACTTCGACAGAAACACCTTTTTCTGCTGTGTCATTCTCTATATCCCAACAAAAGTCTGTTGTGCACAACATAATCACTATTTATGGCTACATGGATTAGAAATATTGAAAAAGACTTGTTCCAAAGCTATTATTAATGTTAGACCCGCAAATTCAGCATGATATCTGACATGTGTGTGCTATTCATGTAATATTATAAAATACGTATCCGTATCAAGGTCTGTATAAAAAGTTTTTTCTCATCACGTTTGTAACGAAATTAGGACATGTAATTTGTCCGACAGAAAAATTATGACGGACTATTAGGAACAATTAGTGATGTTCATATAGTAGAAGTTCGTCTTCTGGTATGTTATGTCCAAGGATGCCATGCATGCCATGCCATGTAACAATATCTTTAAATGTACGTAGCTGGTTTTATTCTGTATATAGGTATATACATTTATGTGGCGTAGTAATAAATCTACTATATATAGTTATATGATAGTAAAGAGGAATTAACGTTATAGTATACATTTTTAAGCAATGGAATTATATGTAGTTAATTAAGGTTACTATGAAAAAACATATTTTTGAATAAAATATGTGAATTGTTTATTTCATAAATCGAAGTGTTTATTTGGATTTAATTTACATGATACAGAAGTACAAAATGTTTAATTTACCTGCATGTTGTTTAAATGTATGCTTCTTTTCGTAGCCTTCCATTTACCTAAAATGTTGAGTAGAAATTATGAAAGTTTCAGAGATAGAGAAATGTAAATAAATAATACATATTATAAGTTTTCATAAATTGTATGTATATATACTTAGAACGATGAGCATTAAACTAGGAAACTGGTGGACATACCCTTTCCTTTTTCACAATTGCCATAAATGATACAATCAAATGATTTCCACAGAACGTCTCGTTTCTTGACAATTCCTGAAATTTCAATCAATCGGTTTAAAATGTATTAATACTCGATGCGTATAAATAAGTATTTAAATATATAGTTGAAATCATATTAATGGTCTATTTGGTAGTATTGTAAACATAATTTAGCTTGATATGAAAATGCATAAAATGCCGGATATGGATAAGGATAAGCATAATATTACATAATAATAATTATAAATAGATACAGGTGCGGATCTAGGAATTTCAAAGGGGGATGGTTCAAAATTGTTTAAAATGGCACTTAATATAAAACAATAATGCGATAAATTCCTCTTTTTTTGAAAGGGGCATTTTTTTATAAAATATATAAAATGTATAAGATATATTTAAATAAATAAATAATACTAATACTTCGTGATAATAATATATGCATTATTTCATTTGTTTTCGTAGCTTTCACATCAGAAGAAGACATTTGTATAAATATTTTGTTTATAAATAAATTTGATGGCCTCCTTTGGTTTCCCATATTCTATCTCTATTAGACCAATGATTTAAAATAATGAATCCTCAATTATACAAAAAATTAATCAGCATTATAAGACTAAATAGGAAAATTTAAATAAAAAAAGATTTTGAAGATAAAAATTTAAAATAAATTTTAATAATATTTATGATAACATGTTTTTATTTGAACCCAGTGATTAACGAAGCGAAGAATCTCTAAATGAATTATTTTACTTCGGACCAAATGAAATATTCGTGATTAGAACGCATTGAAATAATAACGGTTCTATTCAAATAGAACGTACGGAATAGAAATATTTAAATTATTCCGAAAACATTTTATTATTATAGGTGTAAATACAACAAACACAAATAAGTTTGGATTAAATGTGTTCCATTTAGAAGAATAAATAAACACATTTTAGTCAAAGATATGTGACGTCAATATTTATTCGATTCTTTATAATAATGATTTTATTTATCATTTTATTTTATGATAGGTACTGTACACTTATAGTTGTATAACAATTATGTAATCTGATTATCGTTAATAATTTGTTACTTTTTTTTAATTATGGTTTAGTCTACTAATTATTTGCGTATCAGATTACTAAATAGAACCCAAGAAACGCGTTTAGAGGTGTTGTGTTATATTCTTTATTAATATTTCTAAAAATTCTGAACATGCTTCCTTCAGCATTAATAACTATTATAAACTAAAACTTGAGTTTATGAATAATAAGACTACTATACATGTTTAGGATTTTTAATGTTAAAATAAAATAATCGCTTTCTCAAATTATATATCAATAATAAAATTAGGGTAAAAAATAATAAAATTGAATTAAATATTTTATGAAAGGTTTAGTATATATCAATATAGCTTCGACATTATTTTAATAGATTGTAGCAGTTATAGAATTATGCACCTATAAATACATTTAATTCTACATTTAACTAAAGGCACATTATTATACAATTTTCTACCATCTTCGTAAACTGTCTAACATATTTAAATTTTATAAATATAGTCTATTGAAGAACGAATTAACCTAGATTTCCACGAAAATAAACCTATAAACCTTGAATCCAGGGATATTTCCGAAATTCAAGAAAAGAGAAAAAATGAGACACCCCAATATCTCTATCAATCCCTTCCGCCATGTATCACATTCCCTATTTGTCTGACTTTCTATATAAGTATTTTTGCTCTAATTAAAATGGAAACGTATAAACTGTTAGAGCTTTAGGGACGCTTTTCCAGGTAATTCTCTTTCTTCTACAGGTACGCTTTTCTTGAAAAATGCGGGGTAAAAGAAGTCTCTGATATAAAGGTAGATTTTAGTCTATATTTAATTAACTTATGTAACATAATTAACAGCCCTTTAATGAATAAAGCAACTGAAGGTGAATAAAAAGTTCAGTGAAATGTATGCATGATTTACTTTAATGCTATTTTAAAATTATATAAAATTATATCTTATATGTGTGAATGTATGTCTAAATTGTGAACTGAATAGTCATTTAAACTTAAAATGAGCTAATTAGTTTGTTAATCTTATTAGGATGAATAAATAGTAGTAGTTAAACTGAACGAGAAAAACAATAATTTAAAGCAAGACATTTAGATAGATATATTGATAAAATTTTATAATACATAGTGCTCGATATCATAAAAGTATGAAGTAGGTACGTGATACTGTGAACCTTTATACAATTTTCGAAATTTCTTTATATTGGAATTGTGAGAGATCGTTGGATTTTAGATGACCTTCCTTTACAACTTGGGTTAATCAAAATAATTATCACCAGGAAAAGACATGTAGAAATTGGAAAACACATCTATCGGCCGTAGCAAGTGAATTGTAGTAAAAGATGCTTTACTCTGATACATTATTTTTACAATAAACAAAACAAAATCAAACTGTAATGTACTGGTTGAAAGTACATAGTAACAGTTGAAAGTATAAGCTTTTGTAAATCATGAAGCTCAACAGTTAGGTATGTCCTGATGGTCAGCATTGTTGTATATTTGAACTTTTCTCGTCACATTTTCAAGGAATAAATAGTGATCTTTAATAAATAATATATTTATATTATTGTCAAAAAAATATTTTTAAAATTTTAAATTCCTACATGCAACTTGCATAATATATCTATAAATATTTATTTATTAATAATTTTATAAGGTTATTACATTTACTTACTCTCAGATTTGATAATTGTTGGACACATAGCACAAACTCCAAAGAGTACTATCAACAGAAGACGAAGATAACTTGACCATGTTTGATGTAACATATTTCTATTAATCAAAAGATATACCAAATTCAATGATGAACCACCAAGGTCTTTATACAATATTTAAAAGTGTTCTATATGGAAATATTATTGCTTATATATGATAATAAAAATGTGTGAGAGAGAAGGGGGGGGGATAGGGTCAAAATCAAAAGATGGTAAGTTTAATTCGCTTGGTTAATATTGCATAAATGCTATGGCTGACCAAATCTCTTATATATATATATGATCTATAGTTTATGTTTATCATATCAAGCAAGGATTATATATTTACTGTAGTATTTAGAATACATGATTGCGTGTGATGCTTAAATTAATAATTAATAACCATTTTGAATTTTGAATATGTATTACCTAAAGATTATACCTTTATATAATTTATTTTAATATATTTCAGAAAAAGTCAAGTTTATGTTGTAACATTTCCACATTAAGCAAGTGATCATTTATTTATATTTGAATGGAGTTATAGCGAGAACGCTAATCATGCGAGAATGGGGTATTCAACTTTAATGGATAATAATACACACTACATATGCTATAAATTGTAGCATTGTACGTACATATACTCGTAACATTTTAAATGAAACAGCTTATCTATTTATTTCTAGATATCTTATTAAAATATATCTTCATTTTTACAATTACTTATATTAATATACTTTTAAATAAAAGCATTTCTTGGTCAAATTCTACAAATACATTCTTAAATACTTTGATGAATACTTACAGATGAATGAGTAAAACACACATTTATAATAAAAACAAAATATTCAAGGAAATAACCTAGTTGCTTTTAAAAGACTAAAGTCTTCTTCTTAAATGACTTGTCTGAAGCCGAATCTGGACGGTGTCAGAATTTTAGATTTCTATGTTTTCAATTAAATTTTGTACGAGCTAAGTAGTACGGGAGCTACTTCTGAAAATTATCAAAATTTGAGCACAAGTCTGTTATGCTCAATAAATTGCTACAAACCTATGATTGAAAAATATGTAATTCTTGTGTTGAGGAACCAATCACAAAATGAGTTATTAACATTTTATTATTTTTCAAAATTAAAGTATACAACGATTTCTATAAAATTGCTCTGATTTTTGTGAAAATTCTTTTTATATAAAATTATAAATTAAGTTTAATTTTTAATTGACATATTCATCATTTGAATTCTCCGTGATTTTATATATTTTATACATTTTAAAACAAAATTAAAACACCATACTATATCATATGGCTTTCAAATACATTTTAATGCATCTATCAGACATTTTTTGATATATTTATTGTCAAAATTATCGTAGAATCTTTAATTTAAATGCATGTGGAAACTATATATGTAATATGGTTTATGTGTCTGAAATAGTTTTAAAATATATAAAATACACGGAGAATTAAAATTATATACAATATGTCAATTAAAAATATAAATAGATTAATCATTTTATTAAAATATAAATTTTTACGAAAATCATAGCAATATAATAGAAATCATTTTGTGACTGGTTGTATAATATAAGAATTACACATTTTTTAATCGTAGGTTAGTACAGCTCAATTCATTAAGCATAACAAACCTTTTGTGTTCAAATTTTTATAATTTTCAGAAATAGCTCCCGTACTAAAGATGCTTACATAGCGTTTCGCCTAATACTGTTTCACCTAACTATTGTTCATGCCGCTCACGATTACGTAATACTTTGTAGGTGTAGTTTATACCGATTCGGCTATTGTAATTGTTTTTTTGCACTACAATTATTATCATTTATTCGTGTTAGTTGTGAAGTGAGTTATGTCATCGAAATTATCTAAGAAGAGCAGCAAGTTGGGGTTGAGCAACAAGTCCACTTGCTACAAGCCTGTAACGCACCAGCACAACAACGTCCCGCATACAAAAGTGTCACCAAGAAACTTTTGCGACTGAAAAAACCGTATTCTTAACAATGAAATAACCGTTTAACATTACGCAGGCACTGTGGTCAGGACTCTCAAACAGCTACATAGAAATAATTGACATTTTAAAAGTACATATATTTCTATTTATATGTTTTATATTATTCTATGTCTAACAGTTATAATTTTTTTATTTAAAAATTCCGTTTTATATGTACTAAATAAATGCATATATTCTCAATTATTAATCGAAACGGAAATAGACATAGTAGACTAAACATGTATAGGCGAAACGAGATAACACGCTAAAGCTTTCAGAACATTGTCTCAATCGCAGTGATACTTTGCGAGGGTATCTGATCATATAGTGACTTTCGCTGAGGAAACTATAGAAATTGTTTAACTACGATAGTTCTGCAGTTGATTAAATATAATGGTAAATATCTCATGTTAGCTCATGCGAGCAACCTACGTATAGAAGGTATATTAGAATAAATACCACAAGAAGGGTCATTTTTTAAACAGCTACCATTTAAAACCTAATTTATATTTTGAAATGATTTAACTTCTATCATAGAGCGCCACCAAAAATGTATCAGTGAGTCAAATTTCAACTTCATAACTATTATAGAATCGAAGATATCAAGGTGCAAACATCGACTTTTTTCGTCATTATTCTTCTTATTCTTCTAATTCTTCTTTTTGTTCAGACCCAATAACATACCTTAAACTTCAATCGATTTTGATATATCGATAAATATAGATTCAAGATATATTGGAAATGTCCCAGATATGAGAAAAATGATCGTTTTACATAGCAACCGTTGCTAGGAGCCTAGATTTTGCATAGCAACCACTGTTTCCCTATCTTACACGTTATAAAAATAGTTCACTTTAGCGTAAAATAGAG
>JAYRBW010091559.1:0-21307 GCA_036023295.1 Invenusta paracnida
AGCGCTGACTTTTCGCCGATGCCTGATGTATCATGAAACGGGCGTTGACTTTTCGCCGATGCCTGATGTATCGTGGCCTTTAACTGCAAAGTGAGATTATCGGAGCCATCTATTGACAGCTAAATATTCAAATTCAAATTCAAAACGCCTTATTGAAGTAGTTAATATGTAATATAGTAATAATATACCAATATTAAAAGTAATCCCATCTTAAGCTGAGTCTAATATTAAATTAAATTTCACGGTAGTAACTCTCATTACGAGATACATAAACTGTCCTGCAGGTCATTTTCATCTAAATATTTCAGTTGGTGTAAAGTAATAATTTTGAAAACGTTAAATGTTGTGCAGTATAATTGTACTATACAATATGTGAATAATGAAAACGTTAAATGAATAAAAATAGTTTTAATGAAACGAATAAATGTAACAAATGTAATACAAAGAATAAAACTTAACCACAATTTCAATAAAATCCCAATGGTAACAGGATGCTTTCGATAAAAAGTTTTAATAGTCCCATCCATGTTAAGAAAATTAATCGACTGATATTAACATCGATAATTTTAACAAAAGATTGTACATATATAGACAGATTATGTAAATTGATAGCATATAGTTTTTATTTAGAAAAATAATATCGTTGAAAATAATATACATATCATTTTAAATAATGATTAAATTTCCATGACAACCTGCATTCAAAAAAGTCTTTTAACTATTTGAAATTACAATACCTTCAATGAAATACTGTCTTACAAGTTAGCATGGTGCGTTTTATTACATATACAATAGAAGCATCGAATTACATTTAACACATCTATATAAGATACTGAAATTAACACATATGGCCACTTCCCAGAGTGCCTCTGCGGAGCCAGCAATAAATGTATTGCACATCGCCTTAGAAGGAAAACTAGAACCATGTAAAGTAGAAAAATAATTAAATACATTTGGAAGGAATATCTTGAAAATATAGTTACAAAATAGAAAATTATAAATTTCTTTCGTAAAAATTAAATTTCGACGAATGCCAAATGCCATAGAAATCCAATAAAAACGAGTATATTGAAGAAACAAATTCAATAAATTAGTTTAAATTGAACAATCGATACGATTATAGAGTAATTATTGACAAGAGTTTCAACCTTACACTTTTATTGACAATATCGACATGCTACAAAGCGCTAATATTGTAATGGAAGTCTCAATTTCGTGTTTGAGTTAGTTGGCAAAAGATTTGTCAACTAAGTCTGATTCATTTAGATATAACTTTTAAGGTCAATATAATATACGGGGTTACTGATTTTGCATATATAGATTGCACGAATTTACATTTCCTGAAAACAACCGTTGTAGCATACTGATTGAAATCGTTGGTTTTAGCGCTAATGTTATTGATTTAAATCGATGCCAATATTTCAATACTTAACTTACTATTTCTTATACTATAAAATTGAATATCAATAAAAAAGCACACCTAATAAAATAGTTTTGTGTGCTGTAATTATTAAATAATAATGTTGCTATATTAAATATTTTATATATAATTATTCTAAAATAGCCATAAATTATTAAAATAATTTACTACAGATATTTCACACACTACTTGATAGTTACCTGTTTATAAAATTAAAAAATAAGCAAATTTATGTAGATATTCTCAGATGATGCATATAAATTCCACATTTTCGAATCTCCGTCTATGTATTACTTCGTGGGGGTGATGCTTGACCTTTCTAAATATATGTTATCGATCAAATATTTAAAATATAATCAAAATAATTAATTCTTTGCCGTCGTCAAATTGACGACATCGGTACATCCGATTAATAAACGCAATCATTTATGCATCAATTTAACGGAATTATTGTTTTTGGAATAACCTCGCAATTGTGTTAGTAAAAGTTTACGCGTGTTTATGAAAATATAAAGTCATTATAAATGTTGTATCTTTGTAGCTATAGCCACATAATTTTAGTCGCAGCTCGATCAAATCGTGTTCAATATTCCAGGGGCAAATTTACTAACATTTTTTAAAAGGTTTCAATAAAGGACAGGTATATATTGCTTTAAAAGGGACATTTTAAGCTATTAAACGTGCTCTAATGCAGGGGTTTCTCGATTAAAATATAATTTCATGATAAAGTAAGTTACACAGAAAATCATTTCAATTGAAATTTTTAGGAGGGATAGTTCATGCTATATCCATAATTATCCTTTGTTAATCAATAAGGCGATTTATTGTGAATCAAAGATATGAACAGATATGCTGGCTAGAATATATTCTTCTAAACTATCCCAAATATCGGGTACGTAGAAAAATATTGTATATTAAAAAATATAAATAAATACTGCAATTTATAAGTCCCGTAAAAATTATTATTTTCACGTGGTGTTATTTTACTATGTTAATTTTTTAATTTTTATTATTTGACAATATTGGTAACAATTTGTTTTAATTTACGAATTTAAAAAGAGCGCCAAATTAATTGTAGGCTTTACAGATTAATTGAATATCGACCCTACGAATATTGACGGTAAAGTTAGGATCAACGGTATGTCTTAGGCGGCAGATCATCGAAAGAAGAATCCTTTGAAATATTACATGAAATATAAAAGTATATATATGCATATATACAACGTGGTCTTATATATATCACTAATATCGAAACTGTTTGCATTTAACTTAAAAGAATATAATCCTGTGACACTTTGAAAATGAATGTGTCAGCAGTTGCTATATTATGACCACTTTTGATGAAATATAATTACATAATGACCTTAGTTTTGAAAAGCTATGTACATACATACATTGGGCTTTAGTGCACATTAACATGGTTTAATAAGTGGCTACAGGAAGTCTACAATTAAGATAAATTACAGCGACAAAAGCTTCAATTCCCTTCCTTTAAACACCCTCTGTGTACGAGTAAATGTAAGTGGGCCTTTTGACAACTTGAAAGATCTTTCTATATGACACAGACTATAAGCTGAAAGTTAGGGTGGGGGGGTGGGAAGGTGTACTTATGGTGGTAAAGGGTTAAGGAGATAAAAAGTGTGACAAAGAAACGGAATTTAAAGTGATCCAAGTCATGATTTCCTAACTTCAACTAAATATAGGTAGGTACTTATCATAATTCAAAATTAAAGATTTTTAAGTATTGATTTGTTTTAAATAGTTAAACCATGACAGTGCAAAATACATACCACACATGGAATAATTAAATAGAACAAGTAATGCTTATTAATTCGTTAAGCAGTTTTATACTATACTGTTGGGCTAGGTACCTAAAGGCTTTTGTAAAATAATGTTTTAAAAATTGACAGCAGCGAATCAGTTTATGGAAAAAACAGATTTAGATATACGGGCAATAAATAATATTGTACAGACAACTTATATTTTAAAACAATTATATTTGCTCTTAAAATTAATTTTATATAAATATGTAATACTACTTTCAGTCAAGCAATTTACATAAAATTCAATAAAATAAAACGGGGTTTCTAATTAATAGACATTTTAAATATTCAAATATTATCCATTACGAGCAAATATTTTTAGTGAGATATTTAAACTATTTAAGTCATGTGTTCGGAGTATCAAATATAAGTGTCATTTTAAATTTTAATGGCAATGTTAAAGTATGCAATTACTACTCAATATTGTAACCTATAGTATAAGCTTCATTTCTGATATTATTCTATTAAATATTATCATTCCGGATGATGTCCCAATTATAGGACGAAACTAGCCGAGAATAGATTCTACTAAGAAACATGTTTATCCTGGCCTTTATTTGGGATTAATCAATTGATGGCAGTTTTTCATGTACATATTATATACTAATACAAAAATAGCTGTTCAAGTATTGTGTACGTAAATATTTCCAATATATTAGGCAATCTAAATGACCGCTCTTATGAAAATACTGAATATTTCTGGTTGTCGTAAACTTGTATCATTTCTACAAATTAAATATATATACGTCAACTAATTTGCATTTTATTATTCAATTCATCATTAAAACAAAAAGCTAAAACGTAATAGATAATCGTTTTAGGTAAATATTATGCTATTTAGAATATATGAATATCCACTCACAAAATAAAAATAGAAATTTTTAATTGATAATTGGCTGGAAACCATATTAATAGCGCTATTTTTCTCTGGACCGTATTACTAGGCACTATAATAAGTAGCACCTAAATTAATTAGGGAAAGCTATATTATATTGTATATATATGTATAACATAAAATGTAATGCAAATATATATGATATTTCCACCTGTATCAAATTAAACTATAGCACCATAAAATAACATTTGTATTAATTGTTCATTCAACTTTGTCCTATTCAACATGAAGAACTACTTACGCTAAAAAACAGATATAGACGCATCAAGGATTAAAGTCAAAATTAAAGAGATATTTTCTTAACATGTACCTACCAAAGGAAAGGCATGTACAGAGGTACCACATAGAAAGATAACACCGTTTTAAGACTTCTCGTTAAATTGAAAATGAAGGCTCTAAAACTTGGCTTCTTTTTGGTATCCCCCTTTTCAGCGTTAATTCTTACCAGCAGAGCAGAGAGGGTTAAAAGGTGAGAGGTGTGATATGTATTTCCGATTAGTTTGTAAATACCGAGATATCATCCTTACGAATACAATATAGACAGGCAACAGGAAGAAAGACGTTACGTAATAAGCCATCCGATATCTTTAACTGCAGAGACAAGCGTATCGACTTACAATGGCCTCCTTTTCTTGAAATGATGCGTATTGTTCGCAAATAAATAACAATCTGAATGTATTGCAACTGTAAATGGAGGGAGCTTGTCCCTTGCCTTCAGGGCTGTCCATGAATACGTATGGTTTCAATCCCTTATCTAACTACAGTGATGCGGCAGTTAGGTGGTTTCATAACATGAAAGAGTTGTATCATGTTCTCGCAAACAATAGGCTATGTTTATCAACATTTTTAAAAGATATTGTTCAAAATGAAAAATGAAAAATGCTCGTTCAATTATTCCAGATTTATTCTATCTTAATTAATGACTATAAGACATCGTTTTATGCCGAAGTATAATATTGTATATATGATATTATTATACGTAAACATAATAATAATACATATATATACAGCATATTGCCTACGAAACACCAAATCATTTTAAATATTTTATTTTGACAATTTTAGCAGTCTTTATAGTATTCATTGCATGCGATAGTTTTGTGAATGAACAAAGTTGTACACTACAAAGTATTAACTGTGGTATACCGTATAGAGTGATAGATAGAGTTTCAACTCTAATTACATTGATTTCAATGATATACTACTATTTCGATGCATAAAAAGCCTTAAGCTAAATAATTCTTTAACATTTAAAATAAAACAGTCGGTCCTGGGTATAAATGTAATATATTGTAATTGTGAGACATTCTTATAGATACCTAAACATAATTTAAAAATAGCCTTAAATCTTGACAATAATTCACAATGAATATTTTATACTTTAGGGTTTCTCCATCAAATTTTGAGGAACATCACATACATTTTGACATAACAACATCAAATTTGAATTCAAATGTTTAATAGACAGCAACTTTGGAAATAAGGTAATCAAATGTGACATATACCTACGCACGGAATATACATTTGACATAGAGTAATGAAATTCAACAATTTAATACTGCACTATAATATGTTAACTTGTTTCTTACGAGTATTCTGAATTATTAGGAACTATTGATATATATATTTAGAGAATGGTGGCATCTAATTGGTACATCTGAGTACAATTACGCAATAATCAATTATATAAACATTACTGCTGGCAAGGTTTACAGAAATGAATTTCGGCATTGTGTAGTAACCAGCCTTTCGCAGACTGTCCTAGTCAATGTTATAACTGGTTCAATTCTTACTTTGTACTACATAAACTTTTACAAATTTAAACAATTAAATATAAAGATGCACCCTTTTTTTGCAATGCAATACAATATAATATAATGAATTTTGAAACTATAAAATATTTATATTTAGTCTATAACGAACAGATGAAAGAATAAAATATCTCTTTATCGAAACAGTAGTCTTCAATTCTAAATTCCAAAGCAAGAGATAAAAAGTGAATAAATAGAAATGAATTGAATCGATGCCCAAATTAAGTTAAATGAGCAAAAGAACATAACTCCTTGTGCGGGAAATCTCAAGAACAACCCTTTATTGATTTACAGAAAGGATAGATACGGCTGATGGGAATAAGACGCATCTTTTCATGATCCTGGGAAAACTCTCACCACCCCTCTCTGCCCTCGATCCGTTTAAAATGGGTCACTTTAATTTGCGCCTCTGACTACAAATTACTGAATGTAAACGGATTCGCATTCGCACGCAAAGATGACCGCTGCCTGAATGTTAAAAGAAACAATAGTCCATCGTGTACAAGTGGCTACAAAATCTACAGCATGGAGGAAGAAATCCCCGAAAAGGAAAATAGATCATTCTTGTAAATGATCAGTCTTAAAACAGACTGAATTAAGAGGCTAATTTGAGTAGATTTTAAGTGCGGGGGCAAATAATATTCTCAAAATTGACCAGTATATATATTTATAATACGTTATTACAAAAATTCGCCAAATATTCGACATAGACATATTTGTATACGAGCCATACACACATTGTATTCGAACATATTTGAACCAGCGAATAAATGATTCAAATTAAGTTTAGTCGATAAAATTTCACTTTTTTATTTACAAATTAAATCTATTTATCTACACACTGCAAATAATATATTAAAATATGCAATATTGTCATATAATTAAGTTCTCTCTTGCAATAATGTAAAATAAGAGTTGCTATACATTAAAAGTTATACTACCTGAAATGTATTTTATCTATTTAAATATCGAACAATTATTGATTTAGAAAAGAATACAATATCAACTGACCAATGACACCCAAATGTCAAAAAAATTTGCTTCTAATTTAGACGCTTTGATATCTTACTGCAAATCAAAAATTAAGTTGACAATCATTCAAAGATTATTTGAATATACTAATTTCTTTGTATTACTCGTGTGTGTTGTATTTAACAGCTAGTTAAAAAACGAAACGATATATTTAGTCCTAGAACGTATAAAGATTAACTCTTAGCAACTTTATCTTGATAATACAAATAAAATAAAGAAAGTATAAATCAAATAAGAATATTTTCACACTCGAAAATTTAATCGTTAACAGTAATATTAAAAAAAATGCATAAAATTATTAGAATAATAATAAGCTAAATATAAAAACGGAATTTTGAAAAAAATCAATTTCTGTTCACGCATACAGCTGCATCAATATTAACTCGTAATATGTAAATATGTAGGAGGAATAAAGCGGCGCCAGGCACGAAATATAAATCCCAGAAGTGTGGCAAACGAGATGCACACGATATTCGGATCATGTTTTGTACGACAGGGACCCTTCTAGATCACAGGAAACCGGAGAATCATGTGGAAATGATCCATTTCAGTGATGTGCATGATTATTAATTGCAAGCTCCGCACGCACAATTAATTCAATACCACCACCCTTTTCAATAAAATTCTACTATAAAATCAATTTGAAACTGGGATCCTAATTTATTCCTGAATTTTGCAATATACACGTTAATATATTTATATGCGCAACGTTCAATGTAATATCTTTATCCTAACTTTTGGTATACTGGTAAAAACACAGTGTTAAACAATTACCGACAATACTTCTGGTGCACATCTCATCAATTATAATTGGAACTGGGAAATATCCAAAGAGTAAATATTTATTCTGATGCAAAATGCGCATCTAGGAGTGAAAACAAGACTACTAAATGGGAAATGGATAAAAAGGACTTTATTAAATAACACCGAGGGTGATGTCCATTCAATCTATATCCATAGACGAACTTTTTCTTCATATCACTTTGTGCAATTTAATTTGTACATGTAAACTATAAAGTCAAAGGCCTTCGATAACCATTATCACGGGGATAAATATTCCCGACCTAATTGGATGCATAGACAATCACCAAAGTGATAAAAGTAATTAAATATTTTGGCAAATCTTGAAATTTAATTAAATAAGAGATACTTAATATCACCATTAAATAAACACTAAAAACTAATGTACAAAATTATTACTGAAAGTCAAAATAACTATAGCTGTTGATATATAAATTTAGAGAAACAAATTATTTATGAAACTATGTCATAATTGACTGGTTTCTATTTTCAAGATAAGTAATCTATATTATTATATTTATCAGACTGATTTAAAAAGATATTAAACTGAGCAAGATATTATTTCCCTCCAAAGTAATTTTAAAATGCATTTTTAATTAATTCAATATTAATAGTTGCCTATTTTTCATATACATGTAATATGATTATTTTAAATATTTACTGCACATGCAGTGGAAAATGTAAAACCTACACTTATTATTGAGTTCTTTAAACATATAATTATTAATATTATCCATCCATTGACATGTTTAACAGGATACTGAGCTCATTAATGCTTCATCGGTCGATGTATCCCATACATTTTATAGACGGATTTGTCCTCTATGGTGCGTACTATTTAACTCACAATTCGTAAAAGGCTTATTTAAATTAACTATATTTAATACAGGCGTGTTAAAAAGTAACAATAAATTGATTAAATAATAATGAAAATGGCTTCCTAATTGAAGTTAAATATTCAAAAAGCAATTTCCTTTCTTCACATTAATCGAAAACATATATAATATATTGTTTTACTCAAGACATAATTAAAATAATCAAAATTCAAACCATTTCTTTATTTGTTAGTGCTAAAGTAATTTCAAATTATGTCCAGGACCAGTACAAACATATACATTCAAATCTTAGACATCACTGCTTCTTCCATGAATCTACATACAAGTCTTGTGCATAATATTTTGATATGTCATTTCAATACGTAAGATTATAAGCCTGACTTTTAAAATGCAATAAGTTTTAATACCAACACTTTAACATCAAATGCAAATGTAAATTTACTACATTATTCACAGAATTCCATTAGAATTCCTGCAATAAATAACATTACAGAGTACTACATGAAGCATGATTTCAACAGGTCAGTCGATTCGCAATTATTTTCAATAAAATCTGTAGCGCCAAAATTCATAGAATCAATTTTAAATTTTCGTATTGATTGTAAAATTGGTTAATTTGTAGTGTTGACCAGTCAAAAGAATTATTTCCGGATGTTTTGAATTTTACCCTGAATCTCCATCAAATCAACAACATAGTTGTATCAAATTACAAATTACAGTATAATTAAAATATACTAGTTTGATTAATAAATGAGATAACGCTAGACAAGAGCATTTTCACGAGTTTTTCTGTTCACAAATTAAAAAATTAACAAAAACTATGAATAATATGAATGATGCACTACTTTGATAGACATTACTTTAATTTTCAAATAATAATTACATATTTATACTTCAACATTTTATGTTTCCAAAAAGGTAATATCTACTTTATACATATTTAGTAATATATAAAGCAGTATAGTCTGTTTTTCTAAATGGGGTATATAATTAATAAATGGTCTAAACAAGAACACAGAGAAATATATTCTAAAAGTGAAAATTATCAATTTCTTTTAGAGATTTGCAAATAAATTATTTTCATGAATCATATTTAGATACTTCTAATTTGATGCTAATGCAGAATATAAATATTGCACTTATTTAATATTAAATATTAAGAAATTAAGCAAACTGTTGGAAATGTGTCATTGGCATTTGCAGCACCTGTTTATAATGATAAAATAAACTAAATCTTTAATAATCTAATTATGTATATATTGATTTGATTAAGTTGTAAGGAAATATTTACCAATCCATTTATAAATGTCCATTTATAAAAATTTTCAAATTAGTTATTGAATAATACAACTAAATTGTTATGTAATGGTAAATTTTAATATTTTAATTAAATAAATGTCTTATTTTTACCATATTTATAATTCAATTGTTTTCAAGAAGAATCAATATAAGATAAAATATTGTCAGGAAAGTAATAAATTAAAATGTGATGGTTTTAAATTTAATGTTAAGATATTAAATATAACATCCAGTATCATACTATTTATTACTATATTGATTTTTATTGATTCATCCATCCACCAAGAAATCTATTTACATGCAGCCAAGATGTATTTATTATTTAGTAACATAATTTGTTTGTAAAGCCAAAAAAGAAATAATTTTATACTTTATGATTAAATTATCAAAATAATGGTAAATATCATATCTTCATATATCTCTGTGGTTAATGTTTCAATAATGAATAATAAAATAATTACTAGTTGTATAAATTGTATAAATTGTATAAATTGTATTTTATTGTTTGATCCTTTAATATTTCTAACATGTCAACTAAATATTTTACTGTTCTCTTTTAATCGCAAGAAACCAATATTTATTATCTTGAGTGAAACAGTCATATACATACATATTGTACATGCTGTATCAGGTATTTTAGTAGCTAATAATTAAACATTAATAGAAATAACTAAAATACACACTGATAATATTTTCTAGCAATCGACAAAATAACAAACTGTTTGCTTAGACAATATTAATAAGTTCTGCCAATTTTTTAAAGTGATTTTACATGGATTGGTGAAAATGACTGGTGATTCAAATACACTGGTGACATCATACAAACTCAAAATAAAATAAAATTTAAACTAATTGTGAAGTGGTTTATTGTATTAAGATATAGAAGATTAAAATTCCACATTAATAAAATATTACATACCCATCATTTTAGTTGTACCCCCAAAGTATGGTCCTAAGACCCTTATTATTTCTGAAATATATAAACAACCTCCCAGTTTGTTTATAATCAATAACTAAACTATTTGGTGATTAAGCTATCTTGCAAAATTATTTTGACAAACTTCAAGAATGAGAAACCAAATGGCTAATGAAATTCAACCCAGATAAGTGCAAAGTCCTCCAAATTACCATAAAGAGAGCCCCTATCTTACATACATATACCACACATGGCCAAACTCTTAAAAATGCAGATAGTGTGAAATACCTTGGTATAACAATATTTAAGCAAATCATTAAACTTGAAAAACTATGTTAGCAGATTATAAAGAAAGCCTCTATAATATATGCTTATGTAAAATGTAATCTGAATGGCTGTCCACTTGCTGTGAAAGAAATATGTTATAAAACATTTTCCCCGCTCACACTGGAGTATGCTGTGACTGTATGGAACCCACAGACAAAATGCCAAATACACCAATTAGAGGCTGCTCAATTATGCAGAGCTACAAGATTCATAATGGGGGACACTTAGAACAAGCAATGTATTGACAATGATGATAAATCTGAAATAGGAATCCCTGGAAAAAAGATGAGATAAAGCATTTCTAGCAATGTTCAATGAAATCATCAATAACCTGATGGACATTGAAGCCACAACCTACCTATTGCCCTCTTATTCAAGCATGGAAGGTTACTCACAGAGATTCCTTATATTACATAGCAGAACAATGACCAACAATAACTCTTTCTTCTTGCATAGCACCCATCTTTCAAATGACCTACCTAAAAAAACTGTGAAAATGGAAAACAAGAAAGCTTTTAAGAAATCATTATAAAAATGTGATTTGTCTTAATTCATATCTCTAATCACTGTCCTTGAATATTTGTAAGTATATATATCTCCTGTTAGTGTCATGCAATAATGCCTGAGAAGGCTCTGTATATTTTTGGTAAATAAACAAATATTATTATTTTAATATGATTGAAAGATATCTTAATATTTTTTATATAAATTGGACTTATCTGTGATTTTTTCTGAAAAGCAATTCTGCTTTAAATAATAATAATAATAATTTGGTAAACAATTTAAACAATAGCTCCAAATTATTTTTCAGAGTCATCAGAGATAGCTTTGAATTAAATTGGCCAATTTATAATGACAATGTTATTGTTAATATTAATGAATCCAAATTATATAAATTTTAATTGAAAGACAATGTCAAGGTTGAATTGAAATTTATCATGTAAAGTAACATTTAAAAATTCATATAAAAGCCTAAAGCAATCCTTAAGTTTAGACCTATAAATTCTGAAATTTTTAAAATTTAGTTATATAAAATATTTTTTTGCATTGTAATATTAATATAAATTATTATTAATATAATTACCATAATAGTTGCTATCAATTTATAGAATTTAAATAGAATGAGTTTTATTAACATATTCATGTAATTAATTATGATATTATTTAAATAACTCATTTGTTAATAATCATGTCATTGGATCACTAAACATCCTGTAGCACTAAAGTGAAGCTAGTCCATAGGTGTGAAGAATCTCATATATATAACATTTATAGTAAATGTCAAGAATCATTTTCCGTGAATCAAAAACTGCAAAAAATAATTTTATGTGGGAAATGCAAGGATAGTGAGATGCTTGATAATCGTGGTCTGGTTGCGGCCACCAGCTTTTAGTACTGTATAGGAGTTACTTGTTAATTATATCTATTTATTTAAAAAAATTAAATTATGGTCTAAATTGCTTCTTATCAAAGATTATGGACATTTACTACAAATTTTATATGTTGAGATTCTTGACACCTACAATTAAAGTAAAAAGAATATGAGCTAGTTCATTTATTATATGTAAGAAATAACTTGTGTTTCTACATTTATAATATGAATTATAGGATTACTGGATGTTGTAATCCTGTAACCTGCTAAATTCAAATTCTGGAATTTATAGGTCTAAACTTAACTTTAACTAATTCTTTTGACTTAGTCTAAGGAATGTCCATAGGCATAGGCATAGAAAATGGTTGTCACTACCTTGCAAGAGTCTCGGCACATAAACTGTAAAAAAAATTGTTGTGTCAAGAGCAGAATTTTTGATTTTTTTTAAAATAAACAAAGGATAGTAAGATGCTTGATTATCATGGTGTGGTTGTGGCCGCAAGCTGCTGCAGTTTTCAGTAGTGTATACTATACAGTATAGGGGTTACTTCTTAATACTTTCATTTTTGTTTTTTAGACATTTTTTCTAAATACCGGCATATGAGACTCTTGGCATGTAACAATTTTCTTTAGGTGCCAAGCCCCTTGCAACCTATGGCTATAAATTATGATAGAAAATAGCATGAATCATGTAATTGTTCATTATTATCATTAGAAATCCTACAACAATAAGTAACAACATTGATACAGTTATTACGTGAAAAATTACTCATTGTACTCGATATTCTGAATTAAAGTAACAATATGTCCCAATTAAAATATATTTTTAGACTTACGTATAATAACACCAATGGCAATAACAGAAATTTTGACTAATATTTATATTATGCGCGCAAATAAAGAGTTGATTTGTTTTTAAAATATTGAATTAATAAAACAAATTTTATTTGTATGTTGTTGGTATTTTTCAATAAATAGTAGGCTATTTAGCGTTATAATCGCTAATAAAAATATTAACATTTCCTAAGCAATTTTATTTCACACTAAATTATGTATTTAATCTAATATGTATTAATTGATTCTGTAATATAATAAAAAATATCGGTATTGATATAGGTTTATATATAGTTCCATAAATCAACAATAATATGTAGAACATACCAATCAGATATACTATATGTAACACAATAACAATAGGAAAATAGAAATTATGATAGCTTCATTTTTTCATTTTCTAGAGTTAAATATATAAGTATTTATTATATTTAGAAATCACTACATTAAATAAACACATTTTTATTTATTTATAAAGATATTTTAAATTATTATTTTAAGAAACGACAATTTTATAAAATGAACCGTATTGTAAAATTAAAAATTCTGCAGCTTCTAACATTAACATTAATTTTTATTCATACTATATATAAAACTAGAAAGTACAGGCTCTATTTAAAGAGGACATCTTGTGTATTTCGAGCTTATCAATTAATATGTATAATGTACGTTTTCAAAGTGATACGGTGTTTGGCATATTAAAGCTGGGTATAATTATTTCATCATAAACAAACAAGTATCGTGAATAGAAAACAATGTTAACGAGTATTATTCGAGCATGTTCAAGAAAATCGATTTTAGATAATGTTTTGTTCTATTTGAAAAGCTGAAAAATAATAAGATCTGTAAATATTTGTAATTAATATATATGTATGAGCGAAAATACTTACGATTACGATAATATTATAAAGTGTAGAACAGTTCAAAGGCACACAAATATGCGTTAACATACGTTTAACATACGTTTTAACATACCTTAAAATAAATACAACCAATTATTATAGCTAAATATTGCATTATTATTTGTAATGAAAGACACAGAAACCTATTCGTTCCGGGGGAGGGGGATGGATAACACATTCATTTTTGCTGTAAATGTTCCACAAACTAATGGAGTAATATAAAATTATTCCGTGACGTTTCTTAAAATATAGTTTTACAACTTTTATTCACTACTGTACAGCCTAAGGGTGGTCACATGACATTGGAAAAAAATACTAAAAAGATGGATGATAGAAGAATTAAGGGACCTCAAAAACCTTTCGGCTAATGCTCCTCACGTTGCCACAGTAACAATAAATAGTAGAATAATTGATTAATTTCATAAACAAATCATAATCTATAAAAGAGAAAGTTTTGTTGCAAATTTTTATATTTCGTGGATATTAAGCGAATTTTTTTGGAGAATAATGTTTTTTACCTATTGCCCGACCCTCAAGCACCAATTTTGGTTAAATATTGATGTCATTAACGCATCATATAGGAGCATCCAGGATAAATAGTAAATCAAAGTTTTGTTTTTTGATTTTAACCAGCTTAATTAAACGAATTATAAAAGATAATATAATTTAAAAGTGCTTGAATACAGTTCTTTCGTTTCTAAAGAGATAACATTAAATATTTTCTCAAATTAATGAAAAATAAATATGACGTACCTATCATTAGTTGATCCACATGTGACTATTTATTTTATCCCAAAATGAAATAATTGTCTTAGCACATATGTCATTTACAAATACTATATATATGTACACATATAATTCTTTTCATAGTTTATAAGTTTATTTTACAATGTAATATTTGAGGAAAAAGTAAAAGCCATTAATTTAGAGGAATATTAAATTTTTGTGCTATAAAATGTAAAGTATCGACCAATCTCTCATTTATTTCATTGAAACCTATTATTTTATTCAATTCATACTTTGTATTACGTCAACAAATATAATCATTAAGGCAGTACCATAAACGTATAACCATCTTAAATGTAGAAATTTCAGAAAGACATCTGTGGCAAATACCTGCATTTCATATAAATGATACACAATTGTTATTGGAAATTACAAATCTACAGAAAACCAGTTTCTGTTTAACACAAAAGCATGCATAGAATTCAGAATAAAATACTACTATTAATATTGAGATGTAGAAAGTAATGAAGCTGGAATTAAGGAAGCTTTTTATTTTTAAGAAGCAATTTTATAGGAATTGTAAGTTATTCATGTACAATTAATAGAGAAAAGTTCAAATACATATATGAATAAAGCATTGAGCACGATTATTGTTGAGAAGCTAGAGAAAAATTGAAATGCATAAAATGTGTTAGAAATATCTCAATACTTTAATTGAAAAAAATAATATAAATGAAATATATACATGACATATAAAGATGCGTAAATTGTTTCATTTTAAAATTAGCAATTAAATTTGCAGGATAATGTTTGAAATAATATAGATACAAATGTGACAAAAATAGAAAACATTTAATGACACATTTATTAGAGTACAGATTATTTCTTTTAATATTGTTAAATGCTATTCATAAATATTATCAGGAAAAAATAAGTAAATATAGCTTTCAGAAGAAATCATGACACCTTTAATAATACCTTGACAATAACAAAGTACGTCCTCTTAATCGTTTAAATCTGCAAAATGTACACGATCCATTCTCACCTGAACACATTCAAACTTCTTTCGCAATTCTGAAATGTCCTCTTTCCGTCGATCAAAGCTGTGGCAGTTCTTCCAGGAGTCATTGGCAGTTTTAAATTGACCACTTCGATTTGAGTCTCTCGCCATCTTGTAGTCGAGGTAACGGACCTCATAATGTTGGAGATGACCACAGAAACAGGCTGCTCCTTTACGGCGTTCTCGAATTGTGGAGGAATTTAATGTAGCTAGGAATGTCAACCGAATCGCATCTTCTACCTGTGCTTCGCTGGGAAGGTGGTAGAGAATAGCAATTTTTTTGGTCAATGAGTTGTCAGATTTAAGGTAAAGTAAGCCCGTTACCTTACCGCAAGTTAGAAGGAAATATGAGCTGCTGAGTTGGGCGAGCATATTGCAGCCACCGTATTGAACGGTGTGCCAGTATATTTCCGCGATGAGTGAGTGACAGCTGCATTTAACCAATCGATCGTGAATAATATAGAAGTCGAGGTGATCCATGCTGAAACGAAAACTAGTTGGAAGAAACTCTATCGAGAAATTGCGAATATTTCTTGGCGGAAGTTCTAGGTGATCTTCGTTTCGCCTTTTCAAACAGACAAAATAGCGGTTCCTGAATTGTGCGAGGACAATTAATTTTTTGCGAACATGTTGACAGTGTCTTGAATGAAAACGATCGTTGGTGTATCCTTCTGTAAGATAAGCCAGTCCGGAGGCCACAATTAATGTGGCTAAAACGAGCAAAATATTCCCAAATACTAAATAGCGACAAGTGGGAACATTTACGGGCATAGAAAAGTAATTGTAATGCGGCCAGAGCTTCATAACTGCGTAAAGCATACGGCCTGGGCGAATTATTTCATCATCAGTGATGTCACTGAAACTGAGAATACTATAATTGGCTGTCAGGTTCATATTTCGCACTCCTACTGCCAGCAGTAGTTTAAACGCTTGAACGGCAGCTGGAGTTGGATATTGATTTTTGTATGAGCCAACAAAGGCCACGGAGAGACTATTGGCGTTATACCCATAGATGAGAATTGGAATATTATTCCACCCGCGACCTTCATAGACGGTGCCATCTGGTGCAATAACAAAGTTGTAATCAATATCTTCATAATCAAGCATATTTTGGTAGAACAACTGC
The DNA here is from genome assembly GCA_036023295.1 of Invenusta paracnida. Classification (NCBI taxonomy): domain Eukaryota; kingdom Metazoa; phylum Platyhelminthes; order Proseriata; family Coelogynoporidae; genus Invenusta; species Invenusta paracnida. Next base: position 17,181 of record JAYRBW010091559.1, read on the forward strand.
CTAGCTCTAACTGCATCTGAGCAACTGTACATTGTGAAGCATCCTATTGTTGGCGACAGGGTATCTGAGATGATTACAAATTTAGGATTCCCCTCACTAAAACGAACTAATGGCCTTGTGGCATTTCGACCGCCCCATTGTAGCTTCGAACTAATATTTAAATGCATACTTTCACTGGCCTTTGCATTAAATACATCGCAAATGTCATCGTCAAAAGTTTTGTTAAACCCAAGTTTCAAATCCTTGGTTTCAACCCAAAATTTAGTTTCACCAGAAGTAATTTTTTGATGACCGTTATATTCATAATCGGTCACAGTAAAAGCCATTCCAAGTATAAGATTTCCTAATTTTTCTCCAAGATACCCACAGGCGTCAAAGTAAATGGTTACATTTTTTGCCCCATTATAAATGATGCAGTTTCCAAATGCATTTCTATCAATAATATTGACCTCTTTTTCTGATTCAGCGCCACGTGGACATGCAAGATATTGGTAAGATTGCATATAAGATTTATTTTTCTTTGTTACCTGTCTTGATGAATTTCGTTCAATCATGATCGTATTATTCACCTCCAGCCAACATATTGAAGTCGTCACATTGTACCAGGGTACCAAGCAGCGATTGCACTTGGGAGGTCGTTCATTGAGCAGCCTGCACTCCTCTCGACACGAGAAGCCACTCAACGTGTAAAACGGCTCCGTATAGTAGGCCTTACTTGGTGGAATAGCTGTTTTATTCATGATGGTCCAGTAATGCGTGCACTTTGATCGCTCAGAATAGCAACAATTTGCCTTCAACGGCTCTTCCCATTCATCACAACAGCGCCAAAATATTACATTACTGATGAGCGAACTGTTCGAATTGTTTGCCTGTATGAGAGATCGTTCCGAAATATGTGGCCAATTGGAGTAAAAATTGTAACTCTTAACGTGAGAGTGATTGCGTCCGATTGGGGTGTAAATGACCATTCCACCGCAAATAATCGACTCCAAGCAAGTAATTTGTAAGGAGAATATGTCGCTATCGACGCCAGCGCGACTCTCGTAGGCTTGGTGTTTCGTTTCATTGAGCACGTAGTTACTGTAGCTAACCCAATTGCCCAAACAGCGGTCCTTGTTTCCCCGAAATTTCATCACGTCTGAACAGTACCTTTTGTCTGTAAATCGACATTCGTTAAAAACGAACAGGGCACTCCCAACGAGACTGTGGTAGTAGCTGACAAGATGGTCGTACAAGCGACATTCCTTATTAATTGACTCGCGAAATCTTAGCTTATATTCGGCGACAAGACAAGTTCGATCCATAAAACATATATTCCTGCAGACTGTTGCATTCGGTATAAAATTAGAAGTATTATAAGGCTTTCGCGGATCATCAATTATCCCCATTGTATGGTATGTAATTCCGGGCTTTTTTCCTTTTATTGCGTGACAGGTGATCATATTACCTGCTATGGTCTGCTCCCCTAATTCCAAGAAAACAATTAAAATTGTCACGTAGAGAAAGGAACAAAACAATCGAAAGACCGTGAACATTTCTGGAGCTGCTCCTCTTCCAAGACAACTCAGAGCAAACCGAAATCTCGAATTTTTTAAAGAAGAAACTTTCGCATAATTAATGCAATATTTTCCCTCGATCGGTCAAGATGTCTAACAATGGAGCAACCTTATCACATGTATGGTATTATACATATATTGAAAATAGTTTGAACCAGGATATTATTATGTTTACATATAAGAGTAACTCTCGACTTCTTATGAATAAAAGGAATATGAATGGATTTACATAATTAAGACAGATCCGCTTTTCCTGTTTAATTTGTTTGATATGCGCGCTTGTAACTAAATTTAATTATTCATTTCAGTAGGAATATTTAATAAACTAGTAAAATAAACAAAGTACGTTCGATGCGAATTTCACAAGCATTAGAATTCGGATTTCGTTTCGATAATACATAATTATATAAATATTATACAAATATAGCATAAAGTAGATAGAGAATCATGAAGACGAAAATATTGTGTTACAAGCAATATTTACATGTAGGTACAATATAACTATTTAATGTAAGCACACACGTATAAACATTGCACTCAAATTATGCCTTCAACACATAAATTTATCGCATTGTTAATATAATAAATAAAGTATTTCTCAAAGACCTAAGTTAAGTAAATAGAGAATCGAGAATATACCTAGGGCTCTTGCATCCGAATACTAAACCTCGTTATTCGATTCTGGAAAGTGGATCCACGTACGCTTAGTACCAGTAACGTTCACTTTACATTTAATTCATTTAATCAATAAATATTTTTCTTTCATATAATGAATTTGTTTATACTATATAGAAAATGAATTAAAAATTTACATTCGGGTTTTAAAACTAATGACTTTTCCTTATAATGATGCTTTGATTTTAATATTGATGCTTTACAACTTAAAATATATCTTTAAAATAAACTGACATATATATGTATATTATTGATTATATTTCATGATTAAATATAGTTTATACTCACGCAAGTCTAATACTTTTGTAACTATATATAGTAATTAGCAGTATCTACATATTATTTAATGTTATCTAATTCGAAAATTTCACTAATCCTTGAGAATAAGTTTGAAAAATTTTCACTTTAACATTTAACATTCAGTTTAACATTTTTAATCAATATATACAAAAATAAAATAATTGTCATATATTACATTACTAATATTTAAGATAAATAGTTAATTGTCTTCAAATATGACGTAAGTACAATTTGAAAAGATGTGCTGTAGCTCTTTTAAAGCTGTTATAGCCTAAAAAGATGACATCATGTTATACTGGTAACTATTTTAGAAAAAACATTTAGTAAATTCCCTTTTTTTATAATCCTATCTACAGAACTCATTTATCATAAGAATTTTGTATATGTATATTTTAAAGTAATATAAAATAAATGGAATAGAATATCTATAACATACCTATGTATGACATAATATATTATTCGTATTAGTACGGGCGCTAGCACCCTTTAGCTCAATTTTCTAAAAATTATTATTTTCAATATAATATACCTAAGTATTTATAACCTTTTTAAAAGTTTTGTTGCATATAATTTTAAACATATATCTATTGTCTTTATCTTAAAATCCAAATTAAACACACGTCATATCATGTCATTACGTTTCCAGATGCTTCTGTATATTGGTAACTGACCAATTTTGACAACAAAATTAGCAAAAATTGGTCAATGTACAAATATTCAGAAGCATCTGGAAACGTATAAATGATAATGTGTGTATAATTTTGATTTTAAGATAAAGACAATAGATATATAATGTTTAAAATCATATACAATATAACTTTAAAAAACTTTAAAATTACTTTTATTATATTGAAAATAAGATTTTTTTTATTATTTAGCTTAAATTGTAAAAATATTCCTATTTTTTAATATGAGGAACTTTAAAATGCCAGTGTGGTTCAAGCCAACAATTTGTTTTACGGAAGGTTTGACACCATTATCTTCAATTATAGGGGGGTCAATGTTGGTACCTTGTTCTTCTTAGCTGGAGGGTGCTAGCTGCGGGACTATAGGGGGATCAATGTTGGTACCTTGTTCTTCTTAGCTGGAGGGTGCTAGCTGCGGGACTATAGGGGGGTCAATGTTGGTACCTTGTTCTTCTTAGCTGGAGGGTGCTAGCTGCGGGACTATATTCATACCGGACCCTTTGCGCTTCTATATATCCGGTGGGGTATATGGGGTCACATGACTACCTCTTTTTGGTACACAATAGTGCTAGCAGTTGTAAAACTGATTTTAGGAAAAGCTAGGGAAACATAAATTGTTGTATATTTTATTACCGTATTGATTTATTTAAAATATTAGTTAATTCTAACATATAACTTGCTGTACAACAGAAGACATAATATAAAGAATATAAATTTAACTTTACCAAGATTGCTAAACTGACCGATAATATTTGACATTTGAAATTATTTAAACAATTTCTTGTTTTTGCTTCCATAATGCGTTTATCACCCTAAACTATATAGTACGAGATCTGGGGCCAGTTTCTCAAAAGCCAGTTAACTTTAACTGGCCAGTTAAAGTTTAATTTAACTGCTCTTCTCAGTTAAA
>JAYRBW010091570.1:0-21303 GCA_036023295.1 Invenusta paracnida
CCTATTCTCAGATCTGGCCTGCGATAATATCACCCTATATAAACTAGAGACTGGCTAAAAGTTCCCCGATCCTCCTGTTATACCTTCTTTCCTCCATTTCTGAGAAACTGGTGGAACCAAGAGGGAAGGTACTAGATGAGAACAAGACGACAAGTTAGAAGGGCCTGAGAGATACGGAGAGCTCATCTGACTTAGCTAAATGTCTAATTATGTGGTCTCCAAACTCATCAGTTAGGGAAATGGCTGATAGACCGATTAGTGAAACGTATATAAAATATAGATCTATATTGTAGGTTTCTGGTGTTTTTGGCCCGCATTTTCACAAATTTTCGAAATACAAAAAGGGTGGGTGGATAATTGTTTCGGAGATTGAAGTCAAATTTTATGTCATCGTAAAAAGCTATAAGTCATACTTTTGTTAGCTTATTCATGTAATATTATTCAATTAAAGGTGTATATTAAATTCGTTATTTCCTGGTTAAGTTTAATTGATGACACTTACACGTTGATATATACCGGTATTAAAAATATATAGAATTAAGTTTTATGCAATTTGTTTACTTCGAAGCCTTTATTACGAGATGATTTAATACGAAAAGAAATATTCACGAAATGAAACCAATCTCTATTTGTATTTATTAACTAAAAGAAATTAAACATGTTCTAAAACTTTTGTTTAAAACATTTGACTAAAGCCTATAATTACTGTATTTCAGAAATCTTAAAGGGTGCGGAACATATGGTATTAATTTAATTCCGTTAGTTTATCTTAATTTTTAAATATTGCTAGATGAGTTTCATAATTATACTGTTTATTTAATGAAAATAACACCATGCGATCATTATTATTTAATATGTGTATATATGATATCGGTTAATAAATAATATTTATAAATACATTTAGTCGAATTTAAGTTGCATGTATGTTAATTAAACTTGCAAGAAATTTTTGTTATAAATTTAAGACAAATTTAAATTTTTAAATATCGATTTTTAACATTTTTACTCATCTTTTAATTCTACTCGGTGTATTTTTATATCAATTATTAAAATATATACTGAAAAAGGATTTTATTTTTTATTTTTTGGAAAATAAAAGTTGTTTTAATGAAACTTTTCATTATAGAGATAATTTTCCTTTTCCTGATGAAGATTAAATCAAGCTACATATAAAGAATTATATGTGTATCAAAACTAATTTCATTGTATGATGTTATTATAAAAAATTACTAAGATTACATTTAAAATAAATATGTATCACAAATATCAGGCGATGAAGTGATTATCGCAATGATTATTTTATATAATCATTTATAGAAAGTACAGTTTTGTTTATTCCAACCAAAGAGTAAAATAGTTAAATTTCTATTTTTAAGTAGTCGCCTGATTCATTTTTATTCATGAAAGAGTCACCAACATTTTATGGTCCAAAAATTTCGAAAGAATGTTTTATTAAAATGTTTGTAGTTCTCTGCAGTATAGCATGCAATTCGTGAGAAACGTACACCCAATTGACGCGATTTTAGCTGCTCTTCCTTCTATGACCGCGTTTTTTTTAGAATTTCTTTGATTGGTGACCATCTTAATAGTTCTCAGAAACCTACGCACCAAATACCACAGGTTGGGTATACAATAAAGCGATTTTGACTCCCATTCAGTAAGGAGAAAAAGGATATCCTATTTCTTTTGAGAAATGATGGTGATGAATTAGGCGAGATTATTGAAAGCGACAGTCCCTATTCTATTGACAGCGTCACTAAAAAATAATGTTCCCTGCTGGAGAAAGCACGGTTTTAACACAGAAATCTTCCTGGTCCATTTGAACTCTTTCCATCATTGCATACAAGGGACACAACAATATATGGATAGATAGATATTCGCTCTTGAAGAGAAAAAAAATCTATTGAACTTTGCGTTTTATGACTTTACTGACACTAATGGTTTCTTAAAAAATACAATAAAAATAAAATTGCAAACCTACTCAGTATGGAAATTATTCATCAAATCATTATTACAGCTGCGAGAGAGATATATTTACATGATTTTATGATACGTAGGTGTCTACTTACATATAATTGTTGTGAGTTTATTTAGATCTGTGTGCAAAACTTGTGTATATCACATTAACTTTTGCGGTCAATAATCTAATTATTTGACAATTTGCCACATTCTAGTTACGTACTTTAGAAAGTTGTTCACCTAAGTATGAATATATTCTTCGGTATAATATATATATATATATTATCCCATGCATATATTTTTGTGCATTGATTTAATTATCTCAATTTATATAAAATTGGACACAGAATTTTAAAATATAAGAAATATTTTCAGCTAACATTTCGGAAAGCATATAAAATAAGTGTAAGTATTAAATTATCTGGTAGGTATAGGAATTCTTCAAATAAACATATATACCAAAGTTTGACAATGAAATGGAGACTTGGGAAAATTATGCGCACATATAACAACTTTAATGTTTACTTTTTATCATCACTTTCAACAAAATGTTTGATATATGCGTCTAATTTGAATGGTACAAATAAACAAATTTTAAAGAAATGTTATAAATTTACTGATTTATAATTACACGCATCTATTAATAACATTTCTGACTTGAGCTGGTAGCTTTAAAAATATACCAATCTATTTTACAATGCAATTTTATATTTTATTGACAACAATAAAACTAAAATCTCCAATTGAAATTTCTGAATGTAATAAAATTTAGTATTTGGTATATTATAAACATGTATTGTTTCGGATTAAACAGTTATCAACACGAAATATGTTGTAAAAGTGTAGTACAGTATAAAAACTAGCTTAAACTTTATAAAGTTAAGTTAAAAAACAATATTTACAATATACATTATAATTAATTATTCTTTTATTATTAGAATTAATTTTCTCATCTTAAATCATTCAGTAAATTATAAAAACGTTGATGTTTCAAGTAATAAAAGTGAATTAAATTAACATTTTGTAATGTGTGTGTGTGGGTAATATTGTGGTAATTTTATATGCGAAATCATAGATTTCAATGATTTAATTAATTGGTACATAACTAAAAATTACTAGATACATTTTTAGTTGATTTTTGATTTTTCCAAGATTACTTAATCTAGAAAATTAATTGGTAGAACGCATATGAGTAAAATAATATTTAGGAGACTGAATATGTCCTTAATCAGATCACAATTAAGTTGTTAAAATAAATACGCTCTATTACAGATTATTTTCAATTTATTAAAAAAAGAGTTAAATTATACAATATTTCACCATAATATATTTTGGTTAGATCTACACACAATATGCAAAATTAGAATATAAAAGCTATTTATTAGTACGAAAGTGTAAAAATAATATTTTTGTAACATGATCAAATAAGGATCAGTTCTTGATAATTTAAATCTCTAAAATTGATGGAAAATTGAAATTAGTATGTATACAGTAGTAAACTTATAGACATCGTATTACAATATTTATTATACTATACGAAGATAATATTTAACCATATAATTATATTGATTCATATATAGATTGGTTAAGCGCTTAGTCATCGATGAAGGTCCATTTAAGTCCACGATAAGTCTATTTAAGCGACATGTGAATAAATTGTTAAATTACACAGAGAAAATCTAGTGTACTATTTAATATTACATAAATATATATTATGTATATCCGAAAAATGTTACCATAGGATAATCCCCTTGCACTCTCATTAATTTTGTATATATGCTTAATTATATATATTTGTCATTCGTTCTGTAATTCTTTAAAACATTAATATTATAGCACTAAAGTATGTTATATTACACACTATCATATACTTTTGACAACATAAAAACAATAATTACTCGTATAGTATTAACTACTTACCTATTTACAAAAACTTCTTTATCAAAATATTTAAATTGCTATTTATTATTTTAAAATAAACATTTTGTGTTTAATGAGAGAATTTTAAACTCTTCGGATGTAAAATCAATAAGAGGAAATTTCAGTTAGTTAGTATTAATAGATGGTGTGAACAATCTAGTATCATTAATGAAATATAAAATAAGTAAATAAAACTATTTTATATACGTATTTATTTAATTTTGTGTCGTTGTAATTATATTAGTAATTGTTTCCAATACTCTTTTCTAAACAAAAAATATTATTATTATGTGTGGTACACATAAATATATATGTATATGCATATGCATATGTTACATACAAATATTAAAATGCTCAGTTTTATATAAGCTATAAGCACTTATTTACTGTCACTTAACACTTATAAGTAATGATCAAAATTGATACATATAAACTGATATCGTTCAGCGTGATGCGTTATTAAAAATAACATTAACAAATGTCAATGTTTCCTTCCGTTTAATTGGTAATACATTTAGATATTGTAATACTATTTTGAATTGATATTACATAAGTACATTATATATTTTTAGCCTTACACTGATATAATTACAAATGAACGCTCAAAATATATTTACATCTAAATAAATATAGAAAATACACATCATGGATAATACCACTCTGTTACTCTTAATTATTATAATTAGCCAAAAAGGAGAAAAAGTTTGTTAGCTGATATCATAAAAGAACTGGAATAAAACTGAATCGTGTTAGTTGTTAAAACATATATTTGACTTGAGCTAACTATAAGTTTGTTTTCTATTGATATATTTGTCATTGATAATATAATTCAGTATAATAATAGTTAATAATTATTTTTAAAGTATAATTTTTAGAAGATATCAATTTCTTAAACATATAATTAGGATTTTATGTGCATAAAACAAAAATTTGATCATCGTAGGGCTAATTTAGTTGTAAATAAATAAAACGTAGTTAGCTCAAAGTCAAGTCAAATATATTTTTTAAGAGCTAAAAGTATTCATTTTTATTTAAGTTCTTTGATGATATAAGCTAACACACTTTTTGCCATTTTTTGAAAAAAATAATATATATTAAAGTTTTTAATTGAATACTTGGAACATGTTATTGTACCAATAGGTTGCTTGATTGAGTTTATAACCTACTGAGCTTTCAACTACACTCAATATTATGTATGTAACTTTAAACTCGTACACAGCTGTTTACCCATATCTCCATTTCTTTAACAGCTATATACATAAAAATTAACATGCTAACTAATTTAAAGCGGCGCTACACGATAACATGTTTTTTAAAGCTTTGAAACAGTGGTTGCTATGCAAAATCCAGAGCCTTAGCAACGGTTTCTAGGGGAAAATATCACTTTCTCTTCTTTGCAACATTTCCAATATATTCTGAATTATCATAAAAATCGATTGAAGTTTAGGGGGTATTGGGTCTGAAGAAGAAGAAGAAGACGAATAATAATAATGACGAAAAAGTCAATTTTTGACACTTAATATCTCGGATTTTATAATAGCTATGAGCTTAAATGTGGCATAATTACAATTAAAATTGTTTTTAAATGGTAACTGTTTAAGACATGTCTCTTCCTGGTATATTCTAATATACCTTACTGTACGTAGGTTGCTCACATGAGCTAACAAACCTACTACCATAGATTTAGATAGCAATAGCAATAATAATAATAATATTTACATTTTTCATTAAAGTATGTGAAATAATATACAAATATACACAGATGTTGAATAGTAGTAAGACTAGGTACAAGAATAATTGTTTTAAAAAGAAGAACCAGAGGCCGAGCTGACAACTATAATATACGAAAATTGTTTCTATAATACTATAGGTTTTAGAAGTACATATAAAAAGTATAACCATGTGTAAAAACTAAATAATATACATATATAGCTGTATAAATACGAGAAATAAATTTTCACACCAAGAAAAGTGGAATAAACATAAATTAAATATATCTATCAGTTCACAAAATGAAAAAGTAAAAATAAGTGAAATTTGTCCCCCAGTGTAATAAATGTATTAAGTTAATAACATCAGTTCATCAACTGAAAACATGTCAACTGCTTGAAAACTTTTATTGTAGGAGTAACTGTTTCACTAATATAAAATAATTTTTCACAATTTCTAGGTAATAATAATACCATTAACAAATTGTAACATTACATGTTTCAAATACTATTTATTATGCTTGTATTATTCGTTTAAAAAAATGAATATAATTTATAATGTATATGAAAGGTAATATTTAAGAATATATGATATAAAAAAACTGTTGTAGGTGAATTTGAAACGGCAACAAATTTTATTTTATTTTTATATAAATACATATTATGTTATATGCTTCATCAAGTAAAAACTATTAAAATCTAAATATTTCATGCAAATTCATCAATCTGACCACGACCACAATCACAATCACAATCACAAAAATCATATATAATTAGATAAAGCATACGTATTTACGTAGAAGTGGTTTCTATTTTGGGCTGTTGATCCGTATCAGTTTTTAGTGCTGTTATATGTACTTAATAGCTTTGAACTAGCTCTGAACGGGTTACATTAATAAAGGTTTTATATTTAACTATATTAGTTTTCCATTTGCTTGTAGTAAAGGTTAAAATAAATATGCTTTATATAGAGAAACTGATAAGACAATCAAACAACTTCTATAATTTATTATACAGAATGTATGTCTTTCATTGTGAAACTTGTTACTGTTATAAACTTGTGAACTTTTATTCAATGGACTTATTCATTATCAGAACAAAAGTAATCCAAGATTTGGAAAGGAAGAAAACTATTTTTCTTTAATTTACAAGCGTTCACCTTTTACTAAAATAAAATAAAAGGCTAATCAGGCATTTTTAAACATAATATATTAAATGCTAAATGTCAACATACGTTGCTATATAAAGAATAGTTAGTCGTTCCATAAATGTATAATGCTCTATATGTATATGCCTATTTGAAAACAATTGGTAACACTATAAATGTCTGCTGAACTTAGAAGATGACTAATCTTTAGGTATAGATTTATATAAACTACTAAATATTCATAACATTATTTAAAAATAAGTTTGCGTTTATAAAATATTTTTTCAAGACATTGTCATCTTTTTAATTGAAATAAAATAAATATAAATAAAATATTCATAATTTAGCGTCGTAAAAGTTACTATTATTGTCTTAAATGAAAAGTTACTTAAATCCATTAAGAAAGATGCTTGATATATTACGTGAAAGATATATATGTATGCTATGTTTATGAAACAGTTTTACATTATTTAAAAGTATGACGACCATCCTTAAAATACCAACAAATTGGTGATTCTCTGACTTAACTAACATTTTCAAATGACTAATATATCTTTCTTATATTACTGATCCTATTAGTTGTGTCTGAATCCAATACACTTGGTATATTAATAATAATAAATAAATTATGAATTCATTAATTGTATATGATAAATTATTGTAAAAACATTTAAATTGATCAAAATAAGTATTCATCTTAAAGTTATATCATCTGGAAAAAAGAAGTAATTGGTTCCCGCACTCGTACATTCTCTTGTTTAGTCTACTAAATTATAAGTTTTCATGTGGGAAATATTCTATATTGATACATAATTAACCTTGTTTAATTAAGATTAAATACATCGTAAAAATGCAAGTTTTACACGTAGAATATTTTCTTATTTTTTAAACAATGCAGAGGCCATTCTTATTATACTATGATAAGCGTTCTCACAAAAAATTAATATATCAAGCACAATATATTTAATTGTATCCATATAGTATACAAATAAGTCCAGAATACAAAAACTAAAAGTGTCTAGAAATGATCCTTTTAATTTATAATGATTGACTGCGTGTCATATAATGTTTTTGGAGGAATGCTTATAACTGTCGCTTTATAACTGAAGTTTTTTGTTATTTGAAACATCTGACAGCTTGGAGATGTTCAAAAATATCGTTTTTTATATATTCTCTCATTGATGATATTACATTTTTTTGGAAACTAAAAGCCTTCTCAATTGTAAGCTGTGTGATCATAGCAATAGTACAGTTTTGATCAAATTTATAGCAATTAAAAATAAGCGGTGTCGTGATAAATGTCGGTATTTCGATTAGTTTTGTGAATGACATTAAATTATTAAAGTTAGATTTTTTTAATCGAATGAATGTAATTAATGTATAGCACAGAATTTAAAAAAAAGTAAATAAAAACGATAATGGAAGATCATTTATGGTCTTAATTTTTTTCAGCGTATTTCCAATTGGTTTACTTAATGCGTTTTACTTTCCTATATTTAAAATAATTGTAATTTACAATATTATCTGTTATAGTGATCGTATCTTTTATGCACCACAGTATGATACTGAATTTTGATAAAATATCATTTATACGTTGTATATATACCATAGAGATTGAATAACTAAATAACTTTTATTTTTATCTATTTCTATGGTATATACAGTATATATACATATTTTGATTTTAAGAATATTGATTTTTGTTTTAATTCATATACTATTGCTAGAAACAATGAATATAAATAAAATGATCGTTTAATAATAAAGGAAAAATGGAAAATTGTTTTTCCATGTAGATAAATACAAAACATACGTTTTTTATAAAAAGTACTTTCTATTGGATGTGGTGATTGTCTAGATTGTCTCTTTGTGTTTTAATATTTCTAGTAATAAAAGTGTAAGTAAACACATATCTAGGTAGTAAGTATATCAAATATACCGAAGTATATAGATTCACCTGAAGTATGCAGAATTATTGAAAATATCCGAAATGTAAGTATGTATGTGTATGTAAGTATTATATAAGTATATTGTATTACGTAATAATGATAACAATATTTTATAAATAGAGTCAGATATACAAATATAGTAATTAGAAATTTCCGGAAACATATAATAATTAGTAAGTTATACGAGTTCATCATAAAATACGAGATATTTATGAGAAAAGTAAATGCAGCAACATTCTTTACTCCATCATTTACTAACCTATTAATAACCATTAACTCAGGTTTACGAATTTTTCTGTAAATGGAAACAAGTTTTTGGTATAAATTGTTAGATGTAATTTTAGATTAATCCGAGTAAATTGACAGCTTAATTGATACATTTGCAAATCTCTTCTTGGAGTTATCATTTTTGGAATAACGCTATCGTCAATACTACCTACATTATTCAAGCTTATTTACACCAAATGGTATAATTTAATATGTCAAGCTAATAAAAACTAAAATATCGAACTTGTATAATAGACTTTAACTGTTACTCTACTGTTATGAAATTAATGAAAAAAACGCATCGTTTAATATTTTAATCATTTAATCATTTTTTATAGTTTTCAACCAGTTTTTAAAGTCAAATAGTTGTTTTTTGTAATATAACTATCTTTATATAAAGTTTTGTGAAATTATTATTATGATGTTTTCATTAAAACTGTATCACCAAGATATTATTTGATTTTGTATTTTTATTACTATATTGAGCGATATTTTGGTACATCAAAATATATTTTATGAAAATAAAATATTAAAAATTGGAAAAAGTATATTTTTATTTTTATTATATAATAAATTGATATTTATATATTCTTTCTATGCATTACAATAATTTTTATTTCGTAAAAGATAATCTATTATAATCGTATTGCATTAGACATTAGAGAGACATATTTCATAACATTATGGAGTTAAAGTCAATCTTAAAAGCTTGCATTTGTTTAGCAAGCAAAATAAATTTCTGTGAGCCTGGCACTATAAAGGAAATTTAATTATTTTTTTATTTTACATTCGCTGAAGCAAACTTATATGCATGATTAATATAAATAATTAGTTGAATATATAGTAATTATTGCTTTAAAATGCTTACACAATACCGTTAATTTTGTAAATAAAATATATTGCTCATTTAGATAAAGAGACATTAAACTATTTTGTCATCTAATTTGTATGCCTCAATAGTCCCATGCTAATTTTATTAAACCGGTATTAATTGTATTGTGCTTGTTCAAAGCAATTCTATACTTTTAGTTTGACCTTTTTGGGAGAAAAATATGCACTTACAAGTGTCTTTAATAAAAATATTTACAAACGCAGATTAATAAAATTTAGTTTATTATATTATATTGAAGTTTGTTTATAGTAAATAAAATGTTTATAAATTCAAAATATAAAGATAACTGACTCAATTCGAAATATTGCTTTGTAGATAAAAAATAGAATAATAGTAATATTGTATATCATGTGATATTATCATTATAATATTCCATTTTACTATTGTAGTTAATATAATCCTACCTATAAACATTACCTATATAATACAATACAATAAATCAAATTACATAGTCAACACAGTCTTACAAATAAAATGACCTTTAACGTTTCACATTCTATGAAATTTGAGGCTCCTGAATTTTTTTTACAAGTATCCTTAGAATAAATATTTACAAACTCATATTAACATAATATAATTTCTACGATTATACGATTAATAAATACTATAGTTTGTCTAAATATGTTCAATAATCTGTATAGTAAATGTACTTACTGCTCAAAATTGGAAACATAATTGTTTCAATTTAGAAAATATCCATAGGTAGTCAAAATATATCTTAATAAATAAATTATAATTTCATACATATGTATATGTTTGATTACAACAGATCATAATAAAGTAAAAACTTAAAAAAAATAGGTTAGCATATCTTACTAAATACCGAACGCAAAAAATATTTAAAAACTAAATCAATGTGAAAGTTGTTTTAAAGAATGAATTAGATGTGTTATAATATTTAAAATAGATTAATATAAATATTGTTTTGTATTCAATACTAATCGTCAGTGTGAAATATTCCTATTTAAACATTAAAATCTAACTATTTAATCTCATATTTATTGGATATTTTGTCGCTAGATTATTTGAATTCTATTATAAACTGGGGAGCACTAAGAAAATTTACTAAATATACAAATTTATCATAATTTTAATCTAATTAATTTTAGTTTTTTCTCAATTATAGAGGAGTATCAGACTAAATTCAACTTATGTACATCAAATTCGAATTTAAATTCAAATTAAATACTATATTGTAAATATTGGAATAATTTTTAAACTATGACCATAAAATAATAAATCAAATTTTTAATGGATAGCAAATTAGGGCAACCAAATTCAATAAACTTAGTTCAACGTTAACGTAATGATACCAAATAAATTTTTTTAAACAATTTCTCTATTATGATAGTAATAATAATATTAAATAAAACAAATTATGACAATTTGATAAGTACATATATATACAATAAAGCTGTAAATCTATCACAAACTTACTCGAACGTAGAAAATAAATATAAATATAACTGTTATATTTTCTTCATAAAAGTCAAATTGTGGCAGGTTGTTCTAAAAAATCATTATAGATTTATCGAAATCATTGGTATGATTAGAATAAGTTGCAAATGTTTTTAACATAAATTTATTTCATTTATCGTATATGTATATATTTAAACTTACTTATTCAATTACATTTGTAATGTTTTATTGTAACTTTATTCTGGACGTTATACTGTACCATAGACTAATAATTAATATGACCTGTCACTAAAACATATTACTACGGAAATGAAATATTTATTTATTATGCAGTAATTTTTAACGGAGATAGTCATAATGTTGCCAACACTTTGACTTGCTTAAATTGTGTAAAATGCCAGTCAGGTAAACTGCACACGACTGTTCATATAGGCAAAATGCAAAAAAATTGTACTACTGATAATACATTATCAATCATAAGTAGGTGTGTAATCTGATTTAAAAAATATTAATGAAATATTTAAAGTAATTGGTAATTAATTCTAATTAATTTGTAAGTAATTTAATAAAGTATTTGAAGTAATTTATACAAACATAAAAATATATAAAAATATAAAGTATCATTCAAAAGTAGTATTTACATAATCAAAAAAATATTAAATGCTCAATTTTTAGAGTAAAATTTATATTTATAATTATTCATTTTATTTCATATGTTTAAAATTTATTGTGCCGTACTTTACTAAGATCACAATAATATGATTTTACTATTTTTAAAGTATGGAAATTATAACACGTATCTTGCTGCATCCTAACATTATCAATATTTGTTATATACATATAAATAAATTTATATTATATAAACTATCTAACACATTTAGAAACAATATTCACGCTATGTTGATGAACAATTTATCCATGAATTTATTTTTTATTTATAATATTGAAAATTGTTTATATATATCAGTATATTTTTTCTATTTCTATATCTGATTTATAGTACGTAATCGAAACTTTAATTGCCGTTAGATACAACAAATGGTCGTATTAGGTGTATTTGAAACTATATTATTTATTATATGAATGACATTCTTAAATTTGTTATTTGAAAGATGATCTATCAAATTAATGTGTATAATATATAAATTAAAATAAATTGTAAACAACTAATTTACCTACAATACGAATAAATAACAATATTGTAAAACGCATCATATTTAACGTCAACATATCAAATTTGAATCATATAATATATAAAAACGCCATACTTAAAAATTTGCTGCCCAATATAAAACTCTGATTTTAACTTTACTGTACATATGTAGGTTGAATTTGAGAGCAATATTTTCAAATGTTTGTACTCTGTTATATTTGATTGGGAAATTTTACATCTAGGACTTAATTCAACGCTTAAAATCACATTTCATAATATGAAAAAATGAAGTCTTAAAAATACTCAATTAATTTTAACCATACAAAATTTTATTAAATATTTCATTGAAAATAGATTTACAAGTTACTTATTTAACTAACAGCCTATCAATAATTACCAACATATACCTAAAAGTCAATAAAACTATGTGAAATTATAAACAATTGATCAGATACAAGCTCTAAAAGTAGATTTATATTAATTCTGCTTATCAAATGCATAGAGTAATTATAGATAAAGTTAGACTCTAACTGATTTTGTATGCAGATCAATACTATTATATTCTTACTTGAAAGGCTGGACGGAAAATAATGTTTCTAAATATGTTATTTCTGTCAACTTAGAAAATAATAACAAAGCCAAAACGTTACACATTTTCTAGTACCTTATATTTCGACACGCCCTCAGAGAAACAGAAAAGTGAATTCTCATAACATTTCTGTTTCTCTGAGGAGATGTGACACGTCGAAATTTAAGACACTTTAAAATTTGGAATTTTTTTTTATTATTATTTTCTATTTTAGCTAACAAGCTACTTGAAATAAATCGCCATTTACTGTCATGATAGTTTATTCCATTAAAATGATTTGTACATATTATATATATATGTAATTTTACATACGTGTGTTGTAGACTATTTAAGCGCGAATAAAATGGGGCATCATTAATTACACAAAAAACTATTTAAAAAAAAGTATTATATACTATTTCATTCCCTTATTTACAATTTATTAAAATAACGGTTACTTATGTATGGAAATTTACAATGCGTTGCATGTTAAGATCAATAGGAAGAAATATTCTTTTAATTAATACACTGTAGTCATATGTAAATTGCGTCTTACATTTTGTTTATTATTTTTATAAATCTTTACATATTTTGAATAATATTATTGAAATTACGGTTTTTTATTGACTTTGTTGGACAATATTTTAATACATATTTTGTCATGTACAATATTGTATTTATGTCCAATTTTTATATAATTTTAAGATTTAATTTATATGTTACAGTAATTATGGTAATGTAATATATATTAATAATATAAATACAGGCTATTTATACTTCCCTATAATTTTTTTTTCTAAAATAAAGATATTAAATATATAAAACTAAGCGTTAACTCACCATAGTAATAAAATGTATTTCTGCA
Source organism: Invenusta paracnida (assembly GCA_036023295.1). Lineage (NCBI taxonomy): Eukaryota > Metazoa > Platyhelminthes > Proseriata > Coelogynoporidae > Invenusta > Invenusta paracnida. The sequence continues at coordinate 13,849 of JAYRBW010091570.1, forward strand.
TAATGCATATAGTTTTAAATTATGGTTTCACTATTTAGGAGTAATATTTGAATATATTGTAAGTATATACAATACAGTCAATATTACACAAATTATAGACTATAACTGAAAACCTGGCATAAGGTAGAAATATAATTTATTTAGATGTTATTTTTATACTTTATACCTATCTATTTAAAATCTTCATACATTTAAAGAATAAAAAAGAGAGGTTAGTATAAATGGCCTATATTTATATATTTATTATACATATATTGTATTGCTATGATGACTGTTACAGATATACACAACTCAGAAAATATAGAACGATAGACATAATTAATAATATGTTAATCTATTATGCAACAGTTATTGGAGAAGTTACTAATGAATATTATGCATTTATTCTATTAAACTAAACAGGTGAAAAGTATAGATTGAATTAAATTGTTTCCTATCCCTAAATTGTGCTATTCCCTGATAAATATTTACTTAACTGCTATAAACGTTGGCAGGTCTGTTCTCTTTAACCAGTGATTAAATTTACTCAAAATCTCTTTGAGCTCACTCACAAACATCGCGGTTACTCAAACTAATTTTCAATCTTTCCAACCCCAACAATCTATTATAAGAAATTATTTTATGTTTATAACCTATATAATTTCCAATTAACGATTTTGAAAAATTATAGTGGTTTATGGATAATTATAAAAAGCTACATGCTTCAAAATTTTTCAGTATAAATAAATTTTAGTTAATTAAAAATGTCTTCCTTCTCATCTATAGTAATAGCGTTTGACTTTATGAATAGACTTTATACTAATATAAAACTATATATACAAAAAAATGTTGTCGTTATAAAATTCATCTTGAAATAAAGGAAAAGACATAATGAATATTATTTTACAATATATTACTTGTGAAATATTTGTAGAAAAATTTTCACTTCGTACAATAACTTTAAAATTCAGAAATCATGATTTTTCAGTAGAGAGCTAAACTGTATTTTTTATAATATGCCGAACTACTAGTTTTTTTATGCTGTATAAGTACTATCTTGATAAAATAATTACTTTAAAAAGAAATCATTTTTGTGTAATATTAGGTTTAATTTAATTATAGAAATCTTTGGTATGCAATTACGCGTTATTTGCTCAGTAAAATGGTTAGAAATATTCAAATTTGTTTTTATTGAATGTATTCTTTTAAATATATTCACGTGTTAGTACAATATAACGCATTTAGTATTTGTACGCGTTGAATACTAGTTTTTTTGGTCAGAATTATTTAATATATTCTCATTAAGCAATGTCTCAATATTCTATATTCCTATATACATAACTATAAGTTGTATAATATAATTTATATATATTATAAATATATATAGTTGTCTCTAATCTACTAAGAATAATTCATAATTTATCGAAATTAAGGAAGTTATTATTTCGTTAATCATAATTTTATTGTATTATTAAGAAAACTAATTCATTGAATGATATAAACAAAATATACATATATGTTTTTTAATAATCAAAATTGTGTTTATATACCCCCTATAAAAAGATGCACACTCAAATGGGCTTTTTGTCAAATAAATCTTTAATACAAAGGCAAATGAATTAAGCTTTTGAAATATGCAATATTACTTAAAAGTCCTTAATTTATATAAAAATAAGATTGCCAAAATTAACTTGAAATTAACTCAAAATTTCTCTAGATGTAGTTTTACATACATTTTGCGTGACAGTATAATATGCAATAATTATGTCATATGTATTATATGTATGGTACGATCAAAAAGATACATAAGATTGAACACATAAAATGTACTATAATAAAAGTATACTTGTATTGCGTTAGGATTGACAAGTAAAGGAAAATTTGTGTATAAACATACAATATTAGCTTCATATTTAAAATAATAGCGGATTATCATTACAAACACATACATAGAAGTAATTGGATAATTGATTTGTATTTTAATTTAAAAATACATATTTTAATTTAAACTATTTATACTGTTTTTCAAATATTTAATATTATAACAATATATAAAAATCAAAAATGGTAAATGTGCTTTTATAATATGAAATAGTAGGTTATTATACGATTATTATAGATATTTATTTTTGATTTATAAATTGAAGTATATTTCAATACGTTTAGCTTTATCGACGCTAAATGAAGGACTACAATAAAAAATACAAAATACAAAAAATTAAAAAAAAATTCACTTACTAGTAAAATCTCAGAAACTTCTTAGAAGCTACATAAATTAATATGTATACTCGTATAAGTACCTATAATATATATATACCATATAGATATTTATTTTACTTGATAGACATGATTAACTATTTTGTATATATAAGTATGAAATTATAATAGTCGTTAAGCTGTGAATGCTCAAAAAGATTAAAACTAAAAAATTTACATTACAAATCTTTATAATTTTGATTTAACAAAAGTCGACTTATTGTTTGTAACAATTTTTCTCAAAGTAGTCTTGACACCTTTTCAAGGATGCTATGTTTGTCATTATGTTCATTTGTTTGATAAATATTTGTCATTTAAAAAAAATATCATAATCATTTTTATTGTTAATTTTTAATTTTATATGTAGGTATGTAATATATATAATTAATTTATATGATACTATATACATTCATTAATATAATATTATCAGTATATATTTCCTCCGGTACTTTAGCCAATAGACTGGCATCTCGAATTATGCAAGTATTATAATGTATTATAATGCAAATATTTTCTAAGAAGTGTACTTTAACTTATAAATAGATTTTACGAAAAAAATGTATTTAGGTGGATAAAAAGTTGTTTTTTTAAGTTGTTTATAGCTTGTATAGCTTGTTGCTTATAGCTTACTTTGTGCTCAATGAGCTCTTTAGAAAGTTATTTTTAATTTAATATTATTTATAATTAATAAAAAACTATTATATCCAGTTGGAATGTTTAAAAATATATTTCTGTGATTGTTAAAATATGATTTTGCATTATTCGTTTTTCACACCACTTTTTGTTTTGAACTTTTCTAGTATTATCCATGTTGCGTTTGATAGGTATTACAATTGTTTTAATTATTTAAATAAGTTTATTTAAATTATATTATAAATTCAATCTTATTGATTTTTTATTTCCAACAAATTAAAAATTAATTAATAAAGTATTAATACAGTGTTAAATTGATGAATCACTCAGTGGCGATATGAATAACTTTGAAAAATTATACATCTGTTAATATAAATTTGGTCATTTGGGACATTACATAAAATTAATATTGATACTATATATCTGTATATCTGTATATCTAGGTGTGAATATGTATAGTATAGGCGTGACAACAGGTTTCTTTATTTACCATAATATATATATAAACACTCCTTATGATATAGATATATACATATACTTATATAGGAAATATATATATAAAGATGGAAGGTGTGTTATATTTTTTAACCCACTATATTGTTTCTGCTTAAGTTTTCTAGAAGATTTCCTCTCAATCCACCTTCTCAGTGGCCGTTAGCTCGGATGACTTATCATGTTATATAGATATAAGTAAACTAGGAGGATAAATGGGTCACACTACTACAATGAAAGAGGCAGTTGAATATCGAAAGAAAAAATAAAACGGCATTATTTTCTTAAAGACAATATTCTGAAGTAAGACTTCCCGAATAGCCTTCTTGAATGCCAAGCCGAAAGAAGGGGTGTTCGATGTATCGGTTATCCCTGCGTCATAGATGTCACTGGGTTCATACCTTTATTCTCAAAAGGGGAGTTAAAACTGAATTAGAAACCAGTGTTATAATTATCGTATCGCTTCTTATATGTTATGTACATCTGTTTGAAAAGGGTTGATGTTGACTGGACCGACGTTGATTGCAATATCGTGCAAAACGGATATATATGCGTTGGTCATATGACTTCATTAATATACATTTTTAACTGAGGAGTTCAACTAGAAAATATTTATATTTATATATATTATGTATATATAATGAAAAATCTATATAGGTCTAAGGTTTGTAGAGATACCCGTGTATGTTTGCTAGTTAAATATAAAGTATGTATATATTTACTTATCAGACAGAATATTCTCTTCAAATTAGTTACATTTTGTTTATAATTTCAAAAATAACATTAAAAGTAGTAATGTAAAATAATACATTAATATATAATTAATATTAATCAATTTAATATTATTCCAACGTATCATTTGTTGTTTGAATATTTATACTTTACTATACATAGGTATAGGTACACAATACAACATTCACATTGTATTGTACTATTAAAAATGTTAGTACATACTATAAAATTTGTATACTAGTGTCGTAAGTGGCATTTAGTCGGCTTAACTTTACAAATAAATCAGATATTCACTTAATGATTGACATTTGAAGTTCTTACTTTGATTTGTTTTATTTTGTAATAAATTAATTTTTCTTTAATTTCAAAATATTTCTATTGTATAAATCATTTTTTAAATGCATTTATTTATATTTATCTTAAAATGTATAATTATTTTAACTACCGTTACAAACTATATCGCTACAAAATTTCTCAATTTGTATGTTCAAATAAAATTTTGTGATGATTATTAAATATTTCATCATTTAACAAAATAAGTAAAAATCTTTGAAAATCAAGAATTACATATAAAAAAGAAAAAGTATGACTTTAGCTTAGGGGAAAAGTCTAACTTAGCATACGTATTTAGCACCAAAATATACTTACTTAGCATAGTTTTATATTAAATTGCTAATTGTATATTAAATTATAAACAAAAATTTATAATATCGTATAGTTTATTCTATGAACATATAGAAAAATTCAGAAGCTTTATTCTAAAGTTTTAAAACACAAATAAACTTATTATGTGTATTTTATTATGTGAAAAATAGTACCTACTGGTGTATATTGAAAAAAATAATTATTCACTTTCTTATAAATTCAATTAACTATAAATAACTATATATTTCTACAGCTAGCGTTTCTTTGATTTAAAATGTTAATCTTTGAAAATAATTAAATAATTACTTTATATCGTTAGACTAAAAAACTTAGATTGATTTCTGTTACTGACATATTACGAAAACATATATTTAATACAGAATAAATCAATGATTACAAATTCTTTTGATTAAACGAAATGAAGCATTTGGAACAGAATAGTATGAATGCTATGTTTATTGATACCCTTGTAAATGCACTTATTTAAAAAATATATTTTAATAGATCTCTCTTCTTTAAAAAATTAAGTACAAATCATTTAATACTAATTCATTCAATTGATCAATAACCATAATAATAAAGCATAGTACCTAATATATTTATAATAACAATGTATGTATATTGTAATATATTATTATGTATTATTCTTACATGTGTGTCAATCAATTCAATGAATAGGTACATTTCATTTTGTATTAATGTGTATTTATACTTTTAGTATTCAACTTAAAATAAAGACAAATCAAGGTAGGCTTATAATATAATTAAACTTTTTTTAACTTGCCAGACTTTTTAGCGCGTGTGGTGTACTTTTCGTGTTTTTTTTATATTTTGTAAAACGTAATGAATTTTAATGTTAGAAGTTAATTATTCTTTACATATATAAAAACAAGTTTTCATAAAAACATTTGAAAAATGGATTGTAATATTATGTTTATAAATTAAAGTAAAAAGAAATTATTAAAAAATTATATCCGACGGAATCTATAATTGTCTATTAAGTAGAATTTTTATGTTTTTTAATGCTTTGTCATAATTCTTTACAAAAAATATATATATTGTGTGCTAAACATTTATTACATTATTATTCTTAGTATAACAAAATAGTTTGAAAATAAATATTTAAAAAAGTTTGTATTATAAATAGAACGTTCTTATTTTCTTGTTGATAAACGTGTTATCTATGAAAGAAATAACTTCAGTTTAAACAATTAATGTAGCAGGCTATAGGAAATCTGTAAACGGGTAAACATTTTTTAAATAAGTAGATGACATAATAGCTTTTATGTGAATTATAGTTTGGCATACCAGTTTGGCATACTAATTTGGCATTCTTGTTTTGGCATGCAAAGTTTGGCTAGTTTGACATACTACTTTGGCATACTGTTTGGCATTCAAGTTTTGGCATGCTTGTTTGGCTAGTTTTGGCATAGTTTGACAAACTAGTTTGGAATGCTTGTTTCGTATACTAGTTGGACATACTAGTTTGGCATACTAGTTTTGACATACTAGTTTGGCATACTAGTCTGGTATATTAGTTTTGGCATACTAGTTTTGCATACTAGTCTGGTATATTGGTTTTGGCATACTAGTTTTGCATACTAGTCTGGTATATTAGTTTTGGCATACTGGATTGGCACACTAGTTTTGGCATACTAGTTTGGCATACTAGTTTGGCATATTAGTTTTGGCATACTAGTTTTGCATACTAGTCTGGTATATTAGTTTTGGCATACTAGTTTTGCATACTAGTCTGGTATATTAGTTTTGGCATACTAGTTTGGCATACTGGATTGGCACACTAGTTTTGGTATACTAGTTTGGCATACTAGTCTGGTATATTAGTTTTGGCATACTAGTTTTGGCATACTGGATTGGCACACTAGTTTTGGCATACTAGTTTTGGCATACTTGTTTGGCATTCAAGTTTTGGCATACTAGTTTGGCATACTAGTTTGGCATTCAAGTTTTGGCATGCTAGAACAGACAGAAGGAGTTCAGCAACAATTAATATCCTGGCATGGGGCGAGTTTGTACACTTCACTTTTATAAATATGGTGGTATAACTATGAAATATACAGCCGAATTTTTAAAGCATCTCTTGAATATCTTTCAGAAATAAATATACCTATATGTATATAAAAATTGAATAAATAGTAAACTTAATTTTATCAATTTGTTTCTATCAAATTTAATTTTATCCATTATGTGGCTAACCTCGCTATTAACAATTAAAAAGAGTAAATTGCAATTTCGCTTTCAAAGCAAATTGCCTAAAAAAATATTTATATTTAAAATATTAAAATCTTGAAAGATTTGGAAAATAATGTTTTACTAATTTTTAAATTCTTCAATTAAATAGCTTTCATAAATAAATATATATTATCAATAAAACATATATTGCAAAGGATCAAAAACCAAACATCCTTGATACATTCAGTTAATATATTTACTAATAATATAATTTTTGTAATATACTACTGAAAGTAATTTATAATATAAGTAATGATTTAAATAATTTATATTTAAAAAAAATGTTTAAGTACTTAAAAATGCTACATAAGATATTTTGCCATATTTTATTATGTAAAAAGGACGAAATATATTTATTTATAACATATTAAATTTAATTAAAATTAAAATACCGTATTTCTCCGCGTATAAGCCCCCCCTGTGAACCTAATTTTTGCCCCTCAAAGTCAGGGGGGGGCTTATACG
>JAYRBW010091581.1:0-44041 GCA_036023295.1 Invenusta paracnida
GGACATTCTCTAAAATTGGCTCCTTTGTTCAGAAGAGATTGAAGATTAGGGTGTTCAATAATATCAGTATTACCTGTGAGAACATGACCATGATGACTATAAACAAAGGGTTTCAATTTACTATTAGAATTGCAGTCACAATAATTATTTTTAAGATCAGAAGCAGATATATTTTTAAGAACAGAGTTATAATTGAAAATAGAAGTACCAATGGGTTTGGAATAAACATAAAAAATGTTTGGAGCTTCATTATAAAAAATGTTTTTAGGTAGGAGAGAATGTATTGATTTTTTGTGAAGGATGGCAGGGAGATTTATTAAGTCAATAAGCTTGTTAGTGAAGTTAATTTTCATGAAAATTGATTTTTTAATAGGGTGTTTTTTATTAGATATAATGAATTTTGCAGAATATGCTAAAATACATTTAGTAAAAAGATTACAGAGGTTTCCTTTGTGAGAGAGAACATAAGATCGTATAGAAGCAATAAACTTTTTTGAAATACCTGATACAGCGACATAAAAGTCATGTAAATTATAATTTGAAATTAGAGAAATAAGGTTATTTAAAACATCATTAAAATTAAGAGACTGACTAAATTTTTTAGATTTACGAGAACCATGTGATCTTTTAGACCGAGTTTGAGGATTATTAAAAAATGGAGAATTGTTACAGTTTAAAAGGGAGAAATCGAATTTGTTAATATGACCAATATTGCGAACATCCATATTAAGACCAAAAGGATAAATGGAAATTAAAGTCCGCATCCAGATATCTTCCAGAGTAAGGAGCTTATGTCTAACACTATCCTTGTCATCAGAATCAGAAGGGATAATATAATCAATAATTTGGACTTGAAGATCGTCAATACAGTGTCCAGCTTGCTTAAAATGAGAAGACAACTTAGTGCATACATTGGATTTAGGAGAAAGAATAGAGTATTTGTGTTGATAAAGACGTTTTCTGAGAGTAGAAGTTGTCATACCAATGTACTGAAAGTTACAATGCTTACAAGTAATTAAATAGATAATATTGCAAGAATTACAAGAAAGGTGAAAATTATTAGCTTTAGAAGGAATATAAAAAGTTTTTCCAGTAATATAGCTTTTAAAACAAGGAGAAGGATTAAAGTGCTTAAGGCAAAGCCAACAATTCCTACAATTTTCAAGAACCGGAGGGGTTGATTTCGAGGCGCAATCAACCAGAGAATCAGTATTATTATATAAAATTTTCATAAATGGAATGCATGGAGTGAAGAAATAAACAATAAAACAATAAAACAGACCAAGAAGCAGAATCGAATCCAGAGACAGACCAAAATCAGTATGTATGTTTAGGACGTAATTATTTCATAAATAATTCTATGTATAATTGAATAACTCAAATAGACAACAATTTCTGAAAGGGAGTCCCAAATTTTTATTAATGATATTGTAGTTATTAATACGTCTATCTAATCTTCTTATTTATATAAATTATATATGATGTAATATAATATTATTTCATTACCTTTACAGATTTTGGTCATGTGATTAGAAATAATTCAATTTAAAGTATTTTACACTGGAAAATTGGAAATAATTGTAATTATTTTATTCTTTTATTAAAAAAATTATAAAATATTTCAAATTTATGTTTATTTTATGTATACTAAAATTGTTCTTAAATATACAAATACTACGAAATTAGGTATATTTACTTAAATTATATTAAACTTTAAATTATTTTTCGAAAAATTATGTGAAACCAATTAAAACACTAATATATACTATTGCGAATAAGGGAATTAAATATTTCATAGTTAAAAATAACATGCACATATTTTTGAACAATATGTATTGCTGAACTGTTTCTAACATATTTTAACTCGATATATACAAAGTAGCTTTTGTTAAAGTAACATATGCTATGTTATCAGTAACCTTAAACTATAACAGCAAGTTGGTTTATAATAGGATTCCTTTTTAGTGATAATTTTATCTAGTTAGCAAGTCCTTGGTTTTAATGAGTGATTATCGCAGTGGAAGCACACCATATATATGCAGATAATATCGATTATTTCAAGAATTAAAGAATAATTGGCATTTTGTTAGAAAAGTATGAGTGCATTTTTTAGTTTAATAATAATTGCCCATATATGTCTGTCTCATTACTCGAAAGTTGTTACCTTTGTGAATCAAAGTACCTAGATCAAGCATAGTGAGCCAGAAGTTTATGCGGTATCGTTGATCGATGAGATCTTGTTTGTTCCGGTGGAGAATTAAAATCTTCAAACTTCTGACTGCTACGCTATACTTGCCACGCAATACTTGCGACATATATTTGAATATATTTATTATGGATTCGTATTTCTCAGTCAAATAATTGATAGTTAGTAGTACACTATAGTTTTTGTACCTGTGTTTAATAATTAATTCTAAATGCTTAAGAGAAAGTTTATTTTGTACGATTTACATTTTAATACTTTATTATCGTCTATATTTTACTATTTAATTTTTAATTAATATGCCCGATTTGTAAATGTATAAGATTAAATAAATTATCTCACTTTAAAGTTAATAATAGTTATATAACTTATAATATTGATTAAATAAATTATCTCACTTTAAAGTTAATAATAGTTATATAACTTATAATATTGATTAAATAAATTATCTTTGTGAATATATAATTCTTATAATATACGTTATACTTATAAATGTTGTCCAATAAAGTATATTATATTGTTCATTACTAAATGTGATTATTTACTGAAACGAATAGAAGATAAATATACAATAAAGAATTATATAAAGAATTTCAGATTATATTTTAAAAGGATTACTAAATATATTATAAGGTATTTCATTTATTAAAAACAATTTTTAAAGCTTTTTACACATAAAACAGCACACATTATATTTAGGTTTTATAATTTGATTATTCAAATTAAGGAATAAACATTAATACTAGTATCATTTACTTCCAAAATATATGCGACAAGAGATTTGATTTAAAAATATTTTGTATACATTGAAAAAATTATTGATATTTATTGTGTGTTAATATGTTAGTTTATACAAATTCATTCATTTGTTTTTATATAATAAATACGTTTTATAAGTGAATGTGAATTTTAAAAATGTTTGACCTTAGGTAATATACAAAACATATCATAGTATTGAAGTATGTACTATTTTTAAATAACTTTTCACATCCAAAACGTTTATAAATATGTTGTTCATTTTATTTATTCAAACTTATTATATTACTTAATTATTTACCAATAACGATGAAGATAAAACCTTTAGTTTTATAACTAAATTTAAAAAATACTTAATTCGTTTTCGATTAATTATATTATAGTTTCATTATTGTAAAACGATATTTCATGACAATGACGTTGGTACAAGTAATTATTTTTCATTTTTTATAAAATGATATTGTATTTAAAAAAACTTTCTTTTAGCAAATTGCCAATGTATAAGACATAAGCTGGATTATATTCGATAAGATTTCTTCACTAACAAAAATCGATACATCTAAGGCAAGCTATGTATATATATATATATTGTATTTATATAATATGTTTAAACGCACAATCGAAGCACACTGGTGTTTTCATCTTAAGTTAATTTATATTTAAAGCTCTATACATAGCTATGTTATCTGAACTGAATTCTAACAGGCATAATATCCTTTGAAGGGATAAGTGGGATATAATTATATGTTGCTTTTAGTTTTGTGATCGTGTCAAATATCGACATATATTACCTATACCGACCATTAACACTAATTCACGTAATTTGAGGTATAATAGTTAAAAAATAACACGTGCAGCTCTTTCTTTATTACCAATTTAACTGTTTATTTCGATTTTATATATTTACTAATATATGAATATGCTTAATAATAATCGATATGATGTAGCTATGTACTTGTATATAATGATTTATATATATTTTGAAGTAATATTTTCACTCATATGCATATATATATTTGACAGCACTAAAAATGAATAATCTAACTATTTTAAATTATATATTGTTATTATTCTTAAATTTGTATTAAAAATAGATTAATAATATCTCATAAATGTAAAGCCTGATATAAGTATGGCACAAATATTTGGTGGAATAGATATTAAAGTTTTAAATATTTATTTTTGAGATATTATTGGAGATATTTTGGATTATACAAGTCTTATATTATACATGTATAAAGAAGTATATACGCACACAAATTTGAAGGATTTATTTCTCTTTTACAGTATTGTTTATGAAAAAACACTGATACTAATAACAGTTTCATCAACGTTAATAAAGAAAATATCGATACATTATTTATCCGTTTCGATCTTGTTCCGCTTAATTTCCATAAAATATAGTTTTTATGTCTTTCATTTTACCAATTCTCTTAAAAGTTACTTTCCTTATTGATCAATTAGAAAAAAATAGAAAGATAAAGCACACAATATAATTATGAAACGAATTGTGTAGCACTTTTTTCTTTGTGCGTATATAGGCTGAATTCAGGTAACAAAAATAACTAATAATAAACAAAAAGTTCGTGTCTATACTGTTATTTTACATTTTTCCACACATTTTTTGGTTTCGTGTATTTTGTATACTTTTAAAATAATTATATATATTTGAAGAGAAGAGAAGTGAAAAATTGGGCCTTATTTTGAGTGATTTTAAAATTATAGAAGATATGCGAGTATTTTTATTTCATTAGTCTTAAAAATATCACCTTTCGACTTTGCGGGGTTGCGAAGACCGGAAATGATTAGAGATTGAAATAATATGAATGGATAAACTTATAGCAGTGGTATGTATTAATACAGACTATATAATATGGAAGTTTAATATATTGATTTCTACGGCACTTTTATTTTAAACAATTATTGAAGAGCGCACTATACATTTTCTGTTTACCTATCTTATATAGCGATAATATTATGTTTTATAATTATACCATTTATACGAATTATAATAGTTCTAATTAAATACGATCACTCTTCCTGTCTTTTCCATATTCAGTAGTTCTGTTTCTTTATAATCTTGCCTTCCAATTGTTTATGTCAATAAACCATTAGCATGCCTAGCTGCCTACATGCAAAGGGCATTCAGTCGATATAGGCGGTCTCCACAAATATCGCATTGATCTCATTCGTGGTAACTGACACATCATCAATATTTGACTTAGATAAATATTTATATTTTAGCTTATTGAGATGTCGTAATGTTTGCTCAATACGCATGTTATCGCTTTATGAAGATCATATATTTCATATTAAACTGCTTTCACTACCCGTTACGTAGTTACGAGTGCAATTTTCAGCTATTTATTATTTTTAATTTACAAGGATTTAGTGTTTTAATAAATATACAAATATGACTGCATAAAGCCTTAAAATTGTCTTGTTAGATTGTCAAAATGGGGAATAAATTAGGCTGATGAACCCAAAAATTGATGTGTTTTATCATATGTATTTACATTTTTAAATCTTGATCGACCTAAATAGAAAGATAAATTGCATTGCATGTGTGTATAAGAAAAGGGGGTGGAACATTTTAAGGCGTATAAGTGTGTTTTAGGCAGTTCAAATATCCTGATGGATGCAGTAGGTACCTACTTATGTGGCAAGTAATTTAGAATTCTTGGCCACTTTAATCAGTAGATTTATAAAGCGATACGCTTTTTTTTACCACCCGAAATTGAAACCGAAGGCTATGGTAACACCAAGTCGCTTATTCCCTTTTATGTATTAGAGAAGAAATGTTTACTGAAGATAAAACGGAATCTGTCCTTGAAATATGGATTGAACTCTAGAATTTGGCAGAGATTAATATACCTATAAACACACTATACAGGCTCTCTTTCTTTTCTTCCTCTTCCCCATTTAGACTTATTTAGTGTCGTGATATGGAAGATCTGACTATCACAAGTTCTACACTCCAGTGTAATGTTCATGGTGTATACAGGCACCATTACTGGTACTTTCTTGATCGCAAAACAAATGAACTGTGCAGTAATGTGTGCGGCGGCATTGACAACATTCAGCGGGATAAAGAGAGCCCGGTGTTATTAAATTAAGGAGCGGTGTACTTTAATTTCACTTCAGAATAATATTGTTTGTAGTGTGCCATCAAATATCTACTTCTCTCTTCATTCAATAACATTGTGTTCTATGCGCTCTTTTCTTTTTGAACTCACCCTCTTGTTAAAGGACAGTTCATAGCGGTATACATGACCTACGTATCCGTTTTCTCTGTGCATTCACTGTGTATTTGGGTAAATAGATTTACTTGAAATAACCGCTATAGTAATTAAGGTCCCTATAGTCTATTTACTATTTTTATCTAACAGTCATCTGACCAAATGCTTGCAAAGCATATAATTAGTGTACTTTTCAGATCAAGTATATGTAATGTATATAATAAGGTATCTTTTTTCTGAGTAATGTATTTATTTAAATATTGTCCAGTAAAACTAAATATTTAGACTACAAGTTGTAAAAGAGGAGTTTTAAATAGTCCTCAATGTGAAGCTTGAAGAGGGATTTTCGATTGGTAAAAATGATATACGCTATGATATAAGTCATAAATATACACCCCACCCCCCACAAAGTAAAGTCCATTAAACCAATTGATGCGTTTAACATTTTGTTACTTGTAGCATATATGTTTATTATCTTACACCTATTACTGGCACATAAAAGTTAAAAACTATAACTAGTAACTATAACTAGTTTTACTATAAGTAAAACCATAACTTATAATGCATCAGTCTTTATCATTTTGTCTTTTGGGAACGAAGTATATACTTTAAAAGTTGTATATTATAATTATGTAGAAAACGTCTTTTTTTAACTCTACATATAATATGCAACGTTTTTGACTGGATAGTCCAATCAAAAATAATTAGAGAGACGGAATAAGTTGCAATGTATTCGTGACACATAACTCGATCTAAAATTCAGGAGAAATAGGAGCAGAACAGACTATAATTATCTTATTTCTTACGAGCAAAGAAATAATATAGTACAACATAATTCCATGTTATGTAGAATACATCAAAATTCCTTTCAATTGATTTACCACATTATCTAAAACAAATATAATTCATTTTCAATTGTTTATATGCATAACTATATGTAAGTATTAATGTCATATAACACTCGTAAGGTTTAATTGTATTTGCTTCTCGTTTTAGAGTTTAAATGATCGTTTTAAAAAATTCTATTATAATCTTAAATGTAAATAAACTGTTAATATAAATATTAAAACTTATTATATTTTCTTCTTAATTTTCTAGGGTATTATTATGCAATAAATGCAAATTTTGAATCTTGCAATTTAAATTACACCGAATCATAAAGAATCGTAGTGCATTTTTCACCACACAACCATTAAAAATAACTACGAATACATTTCTGCGTTCGAACGCTGGTCATCTTTATTTAAAAGCGATTCACTTGTGCATAGCTGTAACATTTATGTTGCTATTATACATTTATTTGCAATTTTTGGCTTGTATATATATTTAGGTGAATTAATAACTTATAATCAAACTTAAATTAACTTGTATATGTGTGTCTATATTTTTAAACTTTTTATATATGTGTATACGTTTTAGAAAGTGTTTTATTTATTATTACGTCTTAAATAAATGAATGTATCGATATATATATGCAAGCTCAATAAATCATGGGTCGTCTTACTAAGTTGAATTGTATACATTTCAAATAAATTATGTTTTGAAACGAACAAGGATTCGAGGATATTTTTATACAAAGTTGATTTCTTGGGACGAGACGAGGCTAATAAATGGGATAAATGTGAATTTCCTCTCGTTTGAAAAGATTTTTGACATACTGACAATCAGACTGTATAATTTGATTAGACAGTTTGAGTTCAATATTACTTGGAGAAATAATCATGTATCTTTGAGCGATTCTTCGAGATACTAACTCAATAATATAGCAGACTGTATAGGTATTGTTTTTATTGGTAAACTTTATGCATATATCAACAGCAAAATTTAGGAAATAAATCTTAAACCGATCTGCTTTCTTTAGACATCTATAACTATGGCTTGCTAACTATGGCCCCTCCTTCTGGAGGGGCATTTTTTATATTTCATATTTCGCTTAAATAAGAAGCGTATATAATTAATAACATATATTTGTAGAATTGGTCTTTTTATGAAATGTTTAGAACATTATATATTCTATTCTATTAGCTTGTACCTTTGAGCTGTTTCCATGACAATCTAGGGACTTATAAATTATGAGAAACCTATATGTCTATAATGTATATCAAGAAAAGTTACAAATATGTGTAGCGAACTAACCGTATAACTGAAAATCTACCGTTATATGCAGTGTAATACCCACAACAATATGGGACATTTTTATGAGTATGAAAAACGTGCTTTTATACCATTTCTTATTTCCCTGCACATACGTATTTATTAAATATCTTTAAGAAAATAAATTATTCAATGTTGTTGCAGCCTACATGTATGCGCGTGTGAGAGTGATTTTGCATATAGTTGGCGTCATTAATAAATTCATCAGTCCATTTATTAGACACATACATAGGTATAATATATCAATACTTCATATTTTAAGTTTTTTTGCTCCTAATTCATTGTAAAATGAAGGGTTCTCTGTGTTATAAATATATACACACACATACCCACACGAATCTATATTATATATAGACTTCCGTAATATTGGATTATCTGCATTCCAACATACTTAATTAAGGCCATGATGACAATTTCTCACACGTTAAGAGGCTCTTTGGTTGACTTTAAGGATGTAGAAAATACGAGAACTTGAATAATGTAAACGATAATTGGGAATTTTGGGAACTATATATGTATTCTTGTCAAATTTACATTCAGTTATAATCTAGTTAGTAGTATTTGATGTATATATATATATATATATATATAGCATTATATACTGGAAACATATTATTTTGTTTTACTTATACATATTTCAAAAATGTTAGTTACGCTTTCAACTATATTTTATTTAAAATTTGTAATAAATATTTGCAAGATTATAAGAAATCTAAGAAGTGTGACATTTAAAAAAATGTTTGGTTAAATAATAATGATGTAGGAATATATGTATAACGAGTATTATCGACTATAGCATTATTCATCTTATTTTGTTCAACATTAAGCATTGACAATAATTATCTTTATAATTTTTTTAAAGTTTGTACTTAATGTTACATTTCATTTGTATCTATATAAAAAATATTCTATATATACAATATAAAAGTTGTTATATTATATTTATAATATATGTATTCAATTTTTTTTCATATTTTTATTGAAGCTCAAAATAAATTTAAGTTAGACTTATAGTTGTTAATTAAATGTCTATACTTTATAAAGTATAACTTAATATGTTCCAAGTAAATTTACTATATATGTAATAGTTATATATAATAAATTAATACATGTGACAAATGATGATCCATAGGTAAAATTTAAGGTATTATTCAGATTCAATTAATCAGTTGTTTTTGTCGTGTTCATTTCCTATAGCTTGTTTAAAATATGTATATAAGCAAATATCATTATGTTATAATATCTTACATATTATATATGTATGATGTAATCATACCGTATGTAAAAGCTATAATTCTTAATATTGATTATTATTCTTAATCATTTTATAATTTGAATACATCTTAAAAACTATTTCTTTTTGTAATTAAAATGTTTTACGCAGAAGTTACAGTTTTAATTCTAGTCTGGGCGCCACAAATAGTGTGTATATAGTTTGTCGTGAAATAAATTTCAAGATATGGGAATAAAACCAAAATTACTTTATTCCAGATATAAAAAAGCACGGTAAAAATCCGTACGTAGTTGAAATAGTCTCCGCAGGCGCTTGATTATAATCGCGATTCAGTTGGAGTAACGTATAGATTGGGATAACTGTAATCTAACTATAACTACTCCCATGGCACCGATAAACTTGACTCAATTTTTGAATAATTGGATGCGAACAAGGAAGAAAACTTCTAAAATAACGACTCTGTTGTCTGTAGAGGTCGTAATTTGTTCTGTAACTTTTCCTAATTGAGGAACATTCTCTTGCTTATAAGACTGAGCTTATTCAAGATTTACACAAATATCAATACTGTCTATATAATAGTTGCCATTCTGTATAGTATTTGAAATTAAATTTAGCGTACCGTTGCAACCAATAAATTTGTAATTTTATTTATTTTTCTTAAATATACTATGCATGCCATTTAACAGCACACTAGGCAATGGTACCTATTTAATTTTTTCGCGAACTTATATATAAAGGAAAAGTCACTCAGATGTTATTTTGAAGGAAGATTGGAACGTGCATATTTCGGTCTGTTTAAAAATTAAGTGAGGTGATTTTCAGTGTAGACTTTAGTTTGAAGACTGTTTGATCGTAAGGTAACAAATGTGAAATATTTACGCTTCTTTATTTACTCTCTATAAATATACTGTCTATTATATTTACAACAAAGTATTCTACATCGAGTTTTTTTAAGTATATTGTTGAACTCGTAGGTTAGCAATCGATAGATATTTGACCGTATATAATGTGTCCATTTTTAGATTATCGAATAAATAGATCTCTTAACAGGTATATATAGTACTAGATTAGTACATGTATATATTTTCGCAATTTAAAAATCGTGTAATTTTGGTATATATATTTAAACTCATTTTAAAAAGTGCTTTATCAATTTAAAAATGGATAAAAACCACGGCGTACTTTATACTTGTACTTACTTGTATAAAGTATGACGTGATAAAAACCCATTAACTATTCTAAGTAATTAGGTTATACAGATTAATCCTTTGGGATGCTCACAGACACAGTTTCTGAATGTGAAGTATTTATAGGTAGTTTTTAAATTCTAGGATATTTAGGCTGAATGATTTGACCATGTTATTAAATATCGGGCAATTACATAAAACAAATAAAATTGTATGTTCTTTTGTAATTTTGGGTCTACTTTAGCAACGCAAATTATCATTTTAAATTTAATTAATTTTGGACGAGTATTATTTAATTAATGAGAAACCTATAATTTGTAACGTACTTTTTTTCTTCGTATATATATGTTATATATAACATAGCAATGATTTTTCTTTCATCACGCGGTATAACCAGGGTTATTAAATTTAATTACATATAATTACAGCGAACTATGTGTATACAATATTCTAATTGTTCATGTATAGGTACTTTAATTTAGTGGTATAGCTGGGTTATATCCCTTTGTAGGAATTCTCCATATATAAATAATGTTACTGATTAAATGAACGCAAATATATATCGTCATATACAAAAAAATTCAATACTGGAAAGAAATTATGCTTAATCACACAATAAATCCAAGATACGGCCGCCCAATATTTCCTTCAAAATTTCTTATCATAATATTATTGTGTATACCTATCAGTGCATGTTACATGAACGCCATTCCGCATTATATGTATTAGTTCTTGTTCTTTTGATTTGACTTTCTGCATGTTCACGCTGTGGTATAATTTATTTTGAATAACTACATATTGAATAAACATAAATATAGTTCTGATAATGAACGCAATGTAGGTACATGCCTATACCTATTTCGTGTAGGTATGTACCTACGTCAAAATGCCCTAGGAATTATTGAAATTTCAAACTCGTCGTTTAGATATTAAAAAAGGTAACCGCATATTATGTTGCTGTTTTCTTCATCGCAATTCAAATGTGTTTGTTTATCAGTAGGAAAGAGGTTTTTATATTAATGTAAATTTTACACTTCAAATGCTGTTCATTTCACGCATGTGGTACACTTTTATTATTACTTATAAACAAAATTCCAATAAATATTTCATATTATAGTGGGGACAAAAATTGTATATATGTCTATTACATCAAATATAGCATCTAAACTTAAACCATTCTGTTTTATATTTCAGTGGAACAAATTACATATTTTTTCAAAAGTACTTTTCGTATAAATTGCATCTGCACTAGTGGACACATGTGTATATTATAAAAATGAAACAAATTTCAAGTTTTACAGTAAGAATTCGAAAACAACAACAAATGTATACACATAGAAATAGTAATACTATAAGTTAGGTATTTAAATTACCCATATCTACTACATTTTTTCATTTGCTTCCCTAAAAGTAATATTAGAAAGAGCATGAAACAGTAACCTTATTGGTATGTGTTCTATCTTTTACTTCCATTTGTAGGAAGTAGGATGAATTAAGTGCATTTTGTTTTATTTTGTGTGAAATATTGAATTATCAAATCTTTTGGTTTACTTTTTCTAAGGCAGCGGCTTATGAATTAATCTGTATTGACAGTATTGCTTTGCGTATATGAAGATCTGATTCTTTGAAGTTATAAAAAGTACCTGAACCATAAAATCTTTTTTTTTATGAGAAAGCAAGAAAGAAGTGTGTCGACTGTTAATAATTTAACTTTAAAAAGTGATTACCTTATTTTCGTGCCTCTTGATCGTTTATATTATCTTGCATCATGGATTACTTTTATGCAGACTCTTTGAAAGTTTAATTAAATATGGAAGCTTTGCCTTTTGGCTGAGCTATAAACATTTTTCAGCTAGTTTCGATAAAATATATTATAAGTATACCACTGTGTCATTTCATCATAAAATATTTCAATGTTTTATATATTTTAGTTATTATATAAAACTAATACAGTCACTAACTTTCATGAAATGAAATATGATTCAGTCTAATAGACTTTGGGGATATTTGGCCATAACCAAATTGATAAATAAAAAAAACAAAAAAAACGGACACTTTTGTTGGGTGTATAATATATTATTAATGCTTTAATAATAATATATTGTATTCTTCAAAAGTGGTTATTTTCTTATTGTATTTATGATTCAGTGTGTTTACACACATTTAATGGATATAAAATTAGGTGCGGTATTTGTATAATCAAATAGTTGAATCGAAAACTTACGATATAGTATTAACTGATTTATGAAATTCAAATGAATTACTAAATTTATTGCTGCATTACAACAAAACAAAATAAATTACATGCTAGTATTAAGTTATTTATTTCCATAATATACAAAAATTGAAGCAACCAGGAATACTTTGTTAGACCAGTCATTTTATGAGATAATAATCAGGATTTTTATAGTATGCACGTACTAATTATAAACCTTTTTTTGTTAATGTTCATCTTGCAACTATAAACATTAAAAAAAACCAAGTCAAGCAGGTGTTTAGTTCGCAATGTGTGGACATCTATAGTTTCGGTTTTAGCTATTAAACT
This sequence comes from Invenusta paracnida, assembly GCA_036023295.1. Taxonomy (NCBI): domain Eukaryota; kingdom Metazoa; phylum Platyhelminthes; order Proseriata; family Coelogynoporidae; genus Invenusta; species Invenusta paracnida. The sequence goes on from JAYRBW010091581.1 coordinate 13,319, forward strand.
ACACGCCTCTAACGCGTTTAGTTTTTTGTTTGCGGGATTTACGTACATAAAATTATCTACATGAATTCGCAATTCAAAACTATAAATGTGCATGATTTAATTGACTAAAATCGTTATTTTTTAATTGCGCGGAATTCACGAAAAACAATATTAACCAAATTAAATCGTGTAAACAAAAATGAAACACGTTGGAGGCGTGTAGCTCTAAGTTTAGTTGCTAAAACCGAAACTAGATGTTTACACGGACAAGATTTTTAGAACCTTTAGTTGCAAGACATAACGCCTATAGTCGCATGTTGTATGAGAAAATATAACTGGACTTCATTAATGTCTTTACTCTTCCAGGTTTCCACTACCAGGCCGCGGTGTCTATGCTCCACCAGTTTGCTGTGAACAACTCTTGGCGTCGACTCATCTTGCTCTACTCGACAGCGCTTTACACGCACCACGCCGACTACCTTCACTGCATGCTCGTGCGCACTGCCGTTGAGCGCTACTTTGCTGCCGCCACCCCCGAGTACCGATTCCAGACCGCCTTTGCACCCATCCATCCCGGCGAATCAGGCGAGTCTGATGCCGAACGTCATCTTCGCAATGAGGGAGGCACACAGTTTGCCAGTAAGTCACTCGTCAATGGGAGGGATTGCTGCCCCATTTATCGATAAATAGATTGATCCGTATTTCTCAGCCTGACTGTTATGCGATACGGATACGCAGAATTTATTGGAAAGAAATAACCAAAATATCAAAATGCTAAAAAATGGCAAGATCTTTATGCCTTTCAATGACTTAAACTGAAGTCGTTGAAATTGTTAATGTTAGTTGTCTTACTCAGGTTATGCAATGAATGCAATAATTGTTCAACATTGTATCGAACAATGTGCAAGGGGGTTAAAGTCCCAAATAACAATGTGTCTTTTAGTTATAAGACTATTTTCACATTTTCGCCTGATGTAATTGATTTGACTACGTAGCTCGTTCCCTTTTGAAGGTGACATTTCCTGGATAGGATTATTTTTCTACAAGCGACACTTAGTATGCATTGTGATGTGTCAGAAATCTCCTATTCCGCACAATCTGTTCAGATGTAGTGTTTAATAGTATGGAATAATGTTTGGGTTTCTGTAGTTATATATGTGTAAGCTAATTAAGACAATTGGGTTCATCTATTTTAAGTAACTGTTCTTAACCTAATTTCGTGGGACATACTAAACAACCAAAACAGTCTACAAACTACAGAAAATTTACGCAGAGTTGATCTATCGGCTGTTAACTTTAACTTTAACTTTTCTTTTAAGGTCGATGTAGACACCAGCATGTGTCATGGTAGGTACAGCATTTTTTATATTTTATCCTATACGCGTCTCTATTAGACTGGAATCGAATTAACAGAAGCTTTACATTTATTTATTATTTGAACATGTTTATTCGTTTAAAGGTTGATCGCGTGTCACCATATTCCGTCTAGGTTGAAAATTTAGTGTTTTTTTTGGTGGAACACTCGTTATAAATTGTCCAATAATTATATTCATTATCTGCAATTTCTGGCTAAATTCAACTCAAAATGGGAAATACGCCGAAATAGTTACACATAAAAGTGATTACTACCTTATCGTGTAAATAAATGGTATGTTATTCTTAAACTTAAATTAAATAAGAAAATCCTCTATTAAGTGTATTAATGTTTTAAAATATTTGCCCATTCTTATACTAATTTTAAATTATTGAAAAATTTAAAACATTCCAGTATATACTTGCCGATATTTATATTTTAAATTTAGTATTGATTTAATGTTACGAAAAATATATGCGGTTTATTAGGATTTGAAAAATTGCAAATTCATTGTAAAAACGGCAAATAATTTCAAATTAAGCTAGAAATGTTAACATGCAATGAAACATCTAGCAAAGTGTGCAGAACTTCTTAAAATTAGAATTAATTGGTCATTTGATACGTATCTATTAAAGCTTATTAAATTGTGTAATTTAATAATTGATCAAAAGCGAATTCCTTAACACTTCATCATTCCAGTCGTTTGCGGGGTGTCCTTGTTTCTCCTTTTCTATCTTGTCGATACATTTTACGAGGTGAAAATGGATTACTTGCTTTGAAAAGCGACTCGATAAGACGTATTTTATTTATGAAGATATATGTACATATCTACACTATTCATATATTGTTCTATATATGAATATATATATAGCGTGACAATCTTCTGGTGTCATTTGTTGATAGGAAAATACTTAGAGCGTGAGTGGAGCTATATATTGAAGAGTAGGGATCAATATTGAGTTATAATGAGCTATCAACGATGCGTATGACTATATATACCATATACATGCCACAATAAAACGTTACTATATAGAAGAAAATTTCGCTCTAATAATCAAAAGATTTATCATTTGATTAACTTTATCATAAATACAATATCTAGCTTTATACAGAATGAATACATCTCAAAGAAAGCTAATATATACGAGCCTTTTTGATATATATTTTTTAAATAACAAACATTGTTTAAATTCAGCGAAGTATTATTGATTTAAAGTTTCATTTAAAAGTATATGCAGATATTCTACTGATTAAATAACTTGTCTACGTTGCGTTATTATAAAATATCTGAGATGCATTAAAATTGACCTATTTTTAGAGCAATATAACGATAAATTGTTATAAGTATAGATTTATATTAATATTTTCCTGTATTTTCTTTAAGATTTTTAATTCTATGTTGTTTTAAATTTTAAACATTTTTCAATTAATTGTTAGTTATATTTTAATACCATGTGATATCTTAAAATAACATAACACCGTTGTTATAATATCTATGTTTTATGTATAATTTTATAAAGTACTGATTATTCATTTTTGATTGTAATATAAAATTCGAAATTATTAACATTATTATGCTTATAATTTATATTTTAGATATAATCATTTCTTTACTTTTAATTACACATCTATGGCAAATACAAAGTATATATTATTATGAATTGTATTTTATGAAGAATAAATGTATAAAACTTACTCATGAGGTTTGCGAAAAAGCATTTTTGTTTCACACATATCGTGTACCCTAATGTTCTAGATATCGTCTAGTTTTGAAACTCTCTATGTATTCTCTGAAAAACACCTTTCTATATCGATTTTAGTGTCTGATTAATAATATATCTTATAGAGTAGAAATGTCAATATTAATATACCTATATGTCAGTGTAATCGTTCATTGATGTGTAAGGTAGGTAATAATCACGGATTCATTTGGAAGCCTTAGGGCGATAATATTCGATGTCGTTTGAATGTCATCAATAAATATATCTTATAAACTTCCACGTAATGCTCTATACTTTTCTGTAAAGTGGTTCGAATTGTATCAAGAAATTGTATAATTTTGACGTAAATCAATATGCTCTTCGTTATTTTCAAAATGCGTCTTAATGAATTCTGCATTTTATTTTCACTCTCTTTTTTCTCTTCTGTATAAATAAATAAAGACATTTTTTTAGAAGACCTAGGTCAGAAAAATCAATTCATCAGCGTTTTATTTGATTTTATTAAAAAAATTCTTTCATCTTATTTTTTAGGTTAAATGTGAGTATAAGGAGTACTTATCCTTTTTATATCGAATTAGTGGATAAAACTACATCAAATCACTAACAAGTAAGCGATTAAACTGATGTTAAATAGAGGCTATCATTGTAAATGAAAAACATAGAATATAATATAATATAATTTAAATGATTATGTTAATTTTGAAATTATTTCTCCACTTTGTTTGCTTTTGTGTGAATTCTGCGTTACTTCAGGCAGACATAAACATAATTATTTTAATACGTAATGTGACTTGTAATTTTAAGTTTTTCTAATCCTTTTTATGAAATTAATTAATTGATATAAATTCTACAAAATATTTATTTACATATTCTATTAATCAGAAAGAGACTATGTTTTCATGGTTTTGAAAATTAATCAATTAAAAAAGATTTAAAAAATTACTTAATAATAAAAAATAAATAAATTTAAATATATAATGTACCTTGATTTTATGAAAAAAATAAAACATAGTTGGATATAATATTATGTTTGTTAGAACTTTCCTCCATTGATATGTATGCTTTGAGATTGTTAATATATTTGTTGCATTATACTTTTTAGTTGTGTGTATTCTGTAATATTTAGAATGGTAAATGTACAATATGCAATGCATCATTATAGGAATAATAAAGTGCAAATAAAGCTCTGTGTGATATCTTATATTAATAATGAATGTATTTCAAACTCGGTATATAATCGTGCGCCTGAACGTCTTACATTGCTTTCCCACGCATTCATTACATTTCCCAAATATCCATATACTAAGTATATAGTTTTACTTATATATATATTATCACCGGTATTATGAATAGTTTAGTCTTAGCCGATAGTTTAAAAGTAATAATTGAGATTAATTCTAGATGGAACAGAATGGATAAAAATCAAAATTGACAATTTGTAATATAATAATTGCCTATTTATTATCATTTGACAACGATCTTTATATGTAATGAAACAATTATCGATTCCTGAAGTAGAATCATTTCGTGTATAATTATTACTAATGTTGGCACGGATATTTTTCACTGTAACATACAATATATATATAATATATATAATATACAACTGTTTTGGGCCTAAATAAATAAGGGCACAATAAAACAAATATTCTTTTCGTTAATTTGCATGTATTACACGCATTTATGATTAAATATGGTCATTATATTATAAATAAATATGAAGCTATATATTTGACTATACATTTTTATACCTGTTAGATTTACACTACTTTTTGTCATCTTACTACGAAACTAATATAAACTAATATAACATAATATTTTAATATATAGTTACTAAATTAAATGGTAAGACATCTTTCTCAATTCATTAATAAGATTATTGTTTCCTCGTTTAATAAAATTTAATTTTCTCAAACTAACATCTTAATAAGGTTATGCATATCACCAAACATATTCACATCTTTGAATCGAGTTCACCTCCCCACCCACCACCCTCAAACTCGTGCTCCATTACAATAATTAATTCTCATCGCTTACCACTCCAGTGCCTGCACCTCTTGTATTTATCCCAATATTCATTATTAAAGTGTGTGTTCCTTCTATACTTCTATCACCACGACACTGACGGATAATCATGATTGTGTCGCCACAACCTTCCTGTGCTTCACTTATTGACTACCGTCTATGGCATGTTATCCTGTATTACAGGGTGGACTGTGCAAACAAAGAACTTATTATATTACCTGGGGTTTTTAACTATACAAGTTTTAGTCTATATGTAGCAGCAACTTTGCCTAAACATACTTTCCTAGAATCTTTTCTTCTGGAACATGTCTGTCATTATTATGTATCAAGTTTGCTATAGATTGCTTATATGTCCAAGGACAATGATGATATCATTATTTTTTTCTGCAGTTTGTCTATTTTGATTTATAATAATTACATTTTAAGGAATACTGTACTTCTGCACTTATTTTACCAGACTAATCCATGCTTTACTTAATTAACAAGAAACCTCCCAATATATAATCACTTTGTAAAAGCAAAATTATTTTTGTTGTTGTTGAAAAAGTAATACTCTACAACACTAAATATATATATATATTCAAAGTAATTAGATTTTGTAAATACAACATAAATTGATTTATGGCAGGACTGATTTATCAGTTATTATAATTAATGTACATCAAAATCGATGCAAAATTAATTATCGTGTATGATGGAACATATATTTAGCGATATGTGAGATTTTCACAAATTGAATAATATATATTATTACTACTTATGTTATTTTTAATGTCAAATGTGTTATACAAGATAATTCCCTCCCTTACAGAATACATATCGGTTTATAATGTTATATTTCTAAATAATGGAAAAGTATGTTTTTGCTATATATATAATATGTGGAGAATTATTTTACACAATTAAGAATATTAATTTGATTGATTTGACATATTTCTTATGTTTATATATTTTTTAGGAATGAGTATACTCTATAGAACTAGCAAATGAACTCATGTGTTGCACTAAAATAGTTATAATTATTAGAAGTTTTATACTTAGAAGTACTATTCATATTTCACATTTATGATTTCTAAGATATACTTCATCTTATAATATTTGTCTATGTGTATATTATATGTATAGTTATATTAACTTTACAATTTTATAAGCAACTAAGATTAGTAAATAGAAGACTTTTTACTGTGTAAAAATCGAGCTATATAGTATAACTTTCAACTTTATTTCATTTTACCATTACAAGTTCTAAGAAGTTTACAGTAAGCACTAAGTAATACAGTATACTAAGGAATTCATTTATTAAACAATCATTTGTCCCTATAGGGACATATATACAACTAGATGTTTCTATATGAGTATATGTTTTTTATATTATTCTAAAATTAAATTCACTGTTTTAAAATACGTAGAAAGTTGGGTAACTGCTTCAACAATATACCTACACTAAATTTATTATGAAGTCCACATTCATAATTATATGTATATTATTTATATTGTACATAGATATATTAAATTTATAGTGCTGTTTGAATATGTCACATAAGAGAATGAGAATAAATATTATTTTGTCAAATATTAGGTTGCGATGTTTAATTGTTTTAGAAGAGAGTTACACTTAAAAGTTGCATAAAAAACTAATACAAAAAAACATGTTATTATGTAATTGACAATTATATGAAAAAGCATGGCTTAAGCATGAAAATTTCGCAAATGTTTTGAGTTTGAAATTTTTAATTTTTAGTATATATACACTATGTTATTATTGTTGAATTCTTCAAAAAGTATATTTATTTCAATTAATTTTCACACTTATATTTATTTTATGTATCTATGTATATATTCCTATGTTTGAATTATTCACACTCGCAATGTTTTTTTTAAATTATTAGAAGCAGACAAAATAATATAATTTTGGCGCCCCTGGACGGAGTGCGTAAGTTTCTAAAATCCTGAGAGCGTTGTTGCCACGTTTCTTGAGATCTAGGAAGATATGAAAAAAGAAATATTTTTTTAGAAAGAAGAAATGTTACCGTTGATATCGATTTAGCTAGTAGAAACTGTGTTGAAGATTTTGATGTTAATGCCCATATATTTATACTTTTATTATTTGAATTGTCAGACCTCGACAAACAGTCCAGCACATTGAATAACACATTTCCATTTATTATATGTTTTCTATTATTTAAAAAATATTGAAATTATGCACATACTATTTTTGTACTATTGAGTAGTATGGTTAGTAATTACCCAAATTATTATGCATAGCTTCATGTTAAATTTTAATTTCTATACATCTAAATATTTTAAATTATAGGATATCCTACTTAAATACATAAATAAACTTATGTTTTTATCAAATATATATATATATATGTATATACTATATGCCATACATTGTGAATACATGGAATTTAAATGTGTTTAATTTTATTCAAATTAGACATGAGTACAATTTAGCCAAATATTGCTGTCGTTAATAATTATAAATGCATGATTGGCTGCTTATTTCAGTATTCAAAATATAAAATATAAAAAATGAATATTAATTATAGTTACATATTTATATTTACTAATTATACAATATAAAGTATGTTGTGTCTTACATATTATATAGTAAACAAATTATTTAAAAAGTATCAAATAATGCATACATATTAAGTAAATAATTTTAAGATTATATAATATTAAAAATTCTAATATACAATAAAACTTTTTGCATCTAAACACCTATATAGATATAATTTGAGGTAAACATCAGTTTCTTGAAATGGATAGCCACTTTATTCTTTATCACATACATATAATTATTTTAAAGATTTAATAACAAATATTTAACAAATTGAAATAACCTACCTGTATGTATAATATGAATGAGATTTAGCGAATTTTCATTCCTATTATGTATTTATATTTAGAGCAAACTAATGGTACATTTGTGGACTTGAATATAAGCCCTGCACAGATGGGCTTATATTAAGTCTTATTGAGTCTTATATAGTCTTATAAATCTTATTTATAAGTCCACAGATGAGGGGTATTTACTGAGCACCTAAATTCAAATTGTAAACAAATTATAAGTCTTGTAAGTCTTATTTAAGTCTCTCATCAGTCCACAGATGAGAGGTATTTACTAAGCACATAAATTTAAATTGTAAACACATGTATTGAAACATTTTAGGTTTGAAATACTATGTGCGGATTTTCCTGCTCAATCATTCACATTTGACTGTGAAACGCTATACATCAATGTGAAGGAATTACTACCACTGAGCTTTATTGTTAAAATTAATAAATTACTTATAAACAAAAATATAATAAATCTGCTTAAAACATATTGACATCATTTTGTATAAAATGAACTTCATTTAAACACGGAAGTAATTGTTGTTGAACACATATTTATGAAAAATTATGTGATTACGTTCTTATTTACTTGAAAATTACTAATTAAAAATATGACATTGTTACCCTTCTAAGGCACGCCTGTATTAAATGTGTTTGTTATAATTATATTTACGTGTTAAAAAATAAAATCAAACAAAACCATCTTGGCATGCTCGTCCACTATAATTAAAATATGTGACAATGATAAAAGCGTAGGCTTTTCTTATGTTCGTAAATACGTTTTATCTATTCGTCTTATTCCTACACTACTATTTAAACGTAGGGCTATAATGATTGAAATATTTTAATAGGATAAATATACTTTTTTATTTGGAAAAATGCTATGAAAAAAAGTTTGTATTTACCATATTTGTGCGTAAAATAATATTTCTATACATTTGAATCAATCTACTTGTACGATATAGTTACTTATCAGTGAATTTAAACGATTTGCATTATTATTATAATTAGCCTTATTATTATATATATTTTTATTATAATGTATGTTTTGTATTTTGGGCAATTGTATTATTATTATTTAACCTTATATTACCTGGGGAGGGGGGAGGAGGTTCACGAACTTTTCCTATTGTCAATTTCTGCAACTTTTAAGACCATTTTTTTAATTTTCTTAGATTTTTTTGTAAATATTGTTGAAATACCAAAATTTAGAATATTAAAATTAAAAAAATAATAATAATTTTTATTGATTTATACATTTATTACAATTGTAATATACACTAGATTAAATGAATATAAAATAAAACAAATTTATACGAATAAAATAATTTTAATACATTTTTAAACAAATTTTCTACTCAAAAATGTTCCATTTTAAACAGAAACAAGTCTAAAACACTGGTTTACCTACATACCAAATTTCAAGACACTTTATCAAAACAGGCGGTCGAATTATAGGAGGGGGGGGGGTGGCGATTCCCACCCGGTTTCTGAGTGCGTCAAATAGCCCGGGTAGGATAGGGTTTATGCGCATATAATCACAAATATATTGATTTATAAAGTATTTTTCTAGAACATATGTATATTTATTCGTCAATACAAATATCGAGGTACTATTCAACCAAATTCTTATATATAAAGAAATCATCTTTATTTAAGTTTTTGAAATATGGAATAATTGTTCGGGAATAATGATTTTTGATTGAAGAATCAATAACAATTTGTGAAACAATATAATTTTTATCATTGAATATTTTGGTTTAATATAATTATGTAAATATATTTTAGTGTATTTATCTTAACCTTTTAAACCTGACCAGGTATGCAAACATGTGTGAAACTTGCAAGCGTTATATTTGGTTAAAGTTTATTCAGCACTGAAAAATAAAATGATATAAATATTCACTAGTCCTTTATTTTAAGCTATCCCTAAGGCTAAATGCATTTTTAAAATGTCTAGAAAGCGATCATTTACCCTTGGCATATATGTATATACACTAAATTGAATGATTGGTTGAGAGGTTAAACTTCGTTACGTCGAGCCTCCAGATTGGCTGAACTACCCTGCTGTTGTTTGTCCTGAGAAATTCCCAGAGATGTCGTCCCTTCAATAGCTGTCTGTCTTTATTCTAACCAAAATGCTATATACCTGTCTTTTAATCGTGAAATATGGCAATAAACTGGCAACACGCGAAGACGGAATCTTCTGATTAATATGACCTACTGATGGGGACTTTATAATCCGCTTATTGATAGATATATCTTGTGTAGTATAATAGTATAACTAAGCAGTCAAAAATAATAATTCCATTCTTGTTTTATTCTTGTGCTATCCTTTTGTGTAAAACGTGGAGAGACGTCAGAGTACAGCCTATATTAAGAGAATTTGTTCATTCTGATCTACTGTCTTATATGTGGTTGGATGAAGAATAACAATGCTAATATATGTGGGTGTTACAGTAAGATGCTTGTGTGCGTCAACTATAGCAGTGTCATAAGGCTGACTATACCAAGCTACCATCACTCTCGACTGTCTACGATAACAAAGATGATGGAAGAAAGTACCATTATCGCAACCGTCACTACTACTGCTAACATTTTCACCACCTCTAAAAAATTCAATAATTGTGATTCTGAAGTTGAAAATAAATCCCTGTACTTCTGAACGATATTATTGGAACACAACGAAGTCTTACGAGCAGCTCAATTCTGCGTTAGAGTAGAACTTTATCGAGATTGTTGTAGATTATATACTACTTACCAGTGTCAGTTACAATTCAAACCAAAAAGTCAACTTCTTTGAAGTTAGATGGATTGGTGGTCTCTGCCACTAATTCCCTTCTTGCTAGTGTTTCTCATCGGCACACTACAGCATGAAACTCTGGTCTTCGCAGTTTTTGACATTTCAACCCGGGTGAAGACTGTGACATTCGGCGTTCTACTCCCGGAGACAGGTGCGCTTTCGAAAAATAGATTCCTCCCAGAAGTGGACATTGCTTTGGAACGAGTTCGGCAGACGTTTCCCTCCTTCCGGAACGTGAAGCTGAGTCATATCTACAAGTCTTCGAACAATTACTCACTGGGCTCACTGCATGCTGTTGACCTATTCAACACCCGGAAAGCCAACGCCGTGTTGGGACCTGTCGATGACTTCACTGTGGCCAATGTGGTGCGCTTTTCTTCGGTTCGATACAAGGTCCCCATTCTCACGCCTGGGGGGAAGGCGCGTGCCATGACGAACAAATCCGATGAGTTCTCTATGCTCACGCGCGTCTTCATGCACTATGGAAACCTTCGTTGGGTACTGAATCAGACTCTGAAGCAGTTCAACTGGGTGCCCAATCCCGGGGCTAAAAATATCGGGGTGTTCATGATGAAGTTGTCCAACAATGACTTTAACGGGATGTTTGTTAGTGAGGTTGTGAAGATGGAGTTGGAGTCGATGGACTTCAAGTTCCAATTCATCGACTATACATATGAGTATGAGTACTCGCAAGACACTGCTATTGAGAATTTCCTGAAAGACGTCCAATATATGCTACGAAGTGAGTGGGAAATGTTAACGGATTACGGATTAGAAAGTGTGGAAAATATTATTTCTAGTATCAAGGTGTTTTTTTATTGATTTATTCCTGTTATGAAGGTATACATTTATACATTTCCATCATTTATTGAATATAGACCTGCTGTCTGTCTTAATGGCTAATTGTAGTTCATTGTAAATTTCAAACTTTACAGTTATAGTACAGCTGGAAAATAGCACGACGAAAATGGTAAGTTTTCCAGGTATAAGGTAAAACATATATTTAGTATTTCTATGTACAGAAAATAATACTAATTAATATACTTTATGTTATTTTTAAACTAATTTCTTACAGTTTTAGTAGTTTTTACAATGCTTTATATTTCATAACACATAAAATAGATTGCTAAAATCAACGTAAATTTAAGGACATGATATTGACCAATTACCTACCTATGACTGAAACGGAATTTACTACACCGTTTATGTCAGTAAAATACATAAATACTTATAATTTTTTCATTTTTGGCTGGCAAGGGATATTTCTAGATATATTCACATAATATTAATATTTTCTAGGTACGGTAAGATTGTTTAAAATGTTCTTTTCCTTATTTATTTGGTGGTCAGTTACGAAGATACTTCTACAAATTGGAAATCAATACAATTTTTTGTATATTAACAGAAACTTTTCAATATGTTTATATTCTTTAAGCATAGAATGAAGATGTAGAAATATACTGTTCACCCCAAAGACAATGCTTTTATTGCAAAACAATTTGTTGAGATATACAGGCTTTAATGTATTTTTTCTAATATTGATTTTTGTCGTCTTTATTATATCACTTATCACAACGACCTTTCCTTATGTCCAGAAATCATGGAAAATTTGACACAGTAATTGCTATTTCTTTACAATATAATATACATATATAAATGCATACAAGAACACTTTTTTAGATAGATTCAGAGAAGAAAGAAAACAAGGTAATAGTCTAAGTTATAGCCACAGCTCCCCTATGCATATATATATGTTATCAATCCCGATCAATCAAATTCTTTATACATTGCGAAATCACGTAAACTTGCGGGATATGATTACACTTGCCTATTGATGGCATCTATGGGTTGCTTCATAAGGAAAACTTGCAATACATATTACCTATACTAAACGGTTTGTAAATGCTAGAGTAAGGTTGGGCATGGGGTCAAAAAGGCAACAATCATGCGCTATTGGATTATGCACATATCGATGATATTTAAGAATATTTAAAATTACGTCATCCTATAATAAGTTTTTGAGTAATATATAACCTTTTATTATACATTAAAACCGAAAAAACTAAATACTCTGATTTAAATTTTTAATAGAATAAATATGAAAAAATAAATATAACTCTAAACACATTCGGAAATTTAAGATGCCATTTAATTATTAAAGATATTGCCCATGAATTGAGATGTTTTACTTTTCTTCTTTCATTATCAACAAATAAAACAGTATAACAATAATTTGATTGATGATTGAAAATTAAACTTTTAAAGTTAAATCGTGTTTTTTTTATAATACAAGTATACATTTTTGGTTCATCTGCTATATTTCGAGATAAACGACTGCTAAGACTTTTCTTGTCGTAATGTATCAACATATATGTATTATGGATTAAAAACATATCTAATAAAAGTCGCAATATAGCGAAATTTAAGAAGATATACACCTATTTTATAGAAGATATAATTATACATGCAGATGTATAATTTCATGTTTATACTATAAGGCTTCATTGCTTAGTGCTCGTTGATCTTGACACAACTGTTCTTGTTCTCGTTCAATTTCACAGGTGTACAAAATATGTGGACAGAGACAGACAATTTATTTGGTCTTTCTTTTATCACTATATTCTCGCGCAACATATTATAAGAGCATATTATTCTGGATGTCTTGTACAGAGGGAAAATACATGAACACGGTGTCTTAAAGATATAAGATGGTGAATCGTGTGTGCATTTGTCACATGTGAATATTATTAGTGTTTTTTTCATTAGTTATGAAAATTCAGTTTTATTTAAATGTAACTAAAAAGTGCAAGGATGAAGTGAAGTTACACTTATAAAGTATTTAAAAAAATACAATATAATTTTTGAATTTTTGACTATTTTACAATTTATAAATATTATGACTCAGATAAATATAATAGATTTTACTATAATTTTGGACAAGACATTTAATACTGGTCTACCTTTCAATCGTAGATAAATTAAATATCGATAACGTATCTTTTTAATGCAGTTTTCTTTGAAAGAGGATCCATCTTATTAGATCAATTTGGATTAATTAAATACAAAATTAATCAATTGAATGTAGTTTTCTAAAATACTAAAACAATGTAACGGGTAGCTTTAAAATATACCGAATTTATTAATTAGTAAAAGCAATATAATTGTCTCAATGATATCATATATTTTTGTATTTACAGGTTAAATTTATTATTATACTTATTCATTATGGCATATTTAGTTTCGATGCCTTGAATTGAGAAGAAAACAGAAATATTGTAGACTAATATCTTGAAAAACAACAGTTAAACGTGGTTATTAAGAATCGATATCATATATAAAATGAACTTAATCTGTGATCATTATACATCTTGCAGTGAATATAACTAAACAATTGGGTGATTTCTAATATAGAACATTTTTTTGAAATATGCATAATCATAAGAGTATGATATATTCGGTTTGTTTCGGGGGAATTTTTACTGTTTATTTTTAATGACATCCGTACGAAATTTATGATGATATTTTTTATGGGCATCATATATTTCTACTAGTAATATATTTTCCAGTCAAAGTGTCATTATTCCAAGAGTTATTTACCTATTTTCTTGCACCATCAGCTGCTGGAAAAGCGATCTTATTTTGACCTTTTTCTGGTAATCATAATGCGTGTATTATTATTAGCTTCCTACCTTTACCCAACAAAAATAACTTAGGTGGAAATAAGCAGCGTCACTCTCTAAACCCTTATATATCTTTCATCTCATATAATATTAATTCAACCGTTCCGACTATATATTATATAACATGCCTTATTAATTGAGGCTCTTAAACTCCGAATAATTACTGGTCGCATCGCGTCGCGTCGCGCAACTACATTGTATTCACTTATTGCACACTACAATGTGGGGAGGGAGGAGGTAACATATTGTCATGCAAGGAGAGGTAGCTTCCTTCCGGAAGTTAATTAGTAAAAAATATGGAAGAATCGATACCAATTCGCCTTTTATTCCCGATGAAAAATAAACCCCCATATAGAATGATTGATCGTTGATCATTGGCGTAAAGGTTGCCTGTTTTTTTAATAATCATTCTGTCTGGAAACATAGCTATATATACCTACACATTGCTACACTATAGGAGGATTTTTTTGTGTAATATAGTCATAATTTCTGTCCACACAAACTTTCTAAATGCTATATCTTGAACTACTTTCCTTTCAATAACTTTTTAACTATAATTGAATATAGGACGTTGTTTTTCCACCTGCTATGTTTGCTAGAATATAATCTTTTTCGTGCTATAGAAATCCCTGTTATTTTTTACTATTTAAAAAGAGTCTTATTTCCTTTATGAAAAGTAATTCTGGTAATACTTTCACAAGAGCAGTGTATAACTATATTACTTTATAGAGGTATTGTGTGCGATTTCGCAGTCTTGTATATACTTACTGATACTATAAAATTCTGCCTTTTTATTGAAGTTTATGTATTGATTATATTCACAGTTCTTTGAGTATCGTTTCTTGGGTAATATTTTATTGCATGGAATTGTTTTCTTTGTTGGTTTTTTATTAACCGTTTTATTAAAACAATTGTAGTATAGATACTTTATTGGTTTTTGGGGCGAAATTTTATTTGAAATACTTTTTATGACATATTTTCATTTTTATGCGCTTATAAGCTTATTCCATAGAGTATAAAAATATTATCAGTTTATTTTTGCGTGTGGATGTTTCAGATTATCATAATTTATGGTTATCTTAAAAAGTATTATAAACTAAATGTAATAATTTGATTGTTTGTAAATTAAAAAGCAAGTGTAACATAGCTTTCTATGGATGACATTAATGGAACAATCGTCAAGCGTCATCATAATCAAGTACATTTATTAGGTATATCAGTTCAACCCTATATCTTACTCGGGGGGATTAGAAATTTGACATTTATCGATTCTAAATAATATAATTTAATCTGATAGACATAACACATCTTTACAATATTATAACGTTAGCGGTACCACTGCCAAAACGGTATACACTAAACTATTATTCTTATGTATTTTATAAACCTCATAATATATATAATTAAATATTATCACGTCTATAAATTACCCAAGAATATTATTTCACCGATTCAAAGAGCACTAATTTAAACATAATGGATATACATATGTATTCTTTATATATTCCTAAGAAATTCTCAATCTATTCACACATACAATAGATGTTTTAGATGGGAAAGAAATGTTTTTTTATGGTAAAAACATGGCAATATTTCAATTAATGACATTTCCGCTTCTTTCAACAATGTCACTAAGAAAAGTAACGATTGAACAATATTCAAATAACATTTTTATTTACTGTAAAAACGTAAACCGCATCTATTTATGCATGAGCTTTACTACGTCAAAATATATGATATTTTAATAATATAAGTGTGTATATAAAGTTTGATTTCTCGACTTTATCTTAATCGGCTGAAGATATGTTGTGTATATACTTTCCTTAATACATATAGGTATCAGCTTCTGCATAAGTATATGAATTCAACAGTGTTTTATTATTTGTTTGTATTATATATTCCAAATCATATAGAAAAGGAATTGCCGGAAAATTCATGCAAACATGCATTAATATCTCCATGTAGCAGCTAATGGGGAATGAATTCATATAGTAAGGTTTTTTGAACTTGCTATGTGTTAAATTATCGATCTTGATCAATTCATTACTTTTAATTTTCTACTTGAACTATAAATTGTGAAACGATAAGAAAAAGAAAGGGTACGAAATGTTTGCCTGTATCTTTATGTAATCATATAATACAGCTATACAAATTATTACTTCTTTAAAATGGGAATATATTTATCAGTTTTATAATCTACATATATATATATATACGTGTTTGAAATGTACGATTATAATATTATGCTTGCTTAACCATTCGTTAAATTTATATATTATATTATAATATATAAATTTAACGAATGGTTAAGCAAGCATAATACAAATTATTACAAGTGTATCCATTTGCTTATTGATAAAAATGTAAATCATGATAGTACGAGTCCAAGACTTTTATATAGCGCGAAACATTTTTCAGTTATTTAATATTTTTATACGCAGGTATATTTGAACTTTGTTACAAATACACTGGCATTAGCTAACATTTTATTTATTTATGACGTTATATTTTAGTACATATTACATTACATAACACATTATATCTAGGTTGTACAAATATGTATGTACAACACCTTACGCAATTGTACAGTATAATATCTATATTTCAGGTTTGAATGAATGACTAAAAATGATCGAAGAAGCTGTATATGTTAATAGAAGCCATTAATATTTTAGCATATACACATCTATGCCTATAATACATACTTATATATATATATGTTATAATAGTGGACCTGTAAGGTTATAACCATTTAAAATACACCTCAATACTATAGGTATATACAGATATATGTATTATGTACAGGAATTTTCTTTTGGTATTTGTTGCATTCAAGCATATACAATCATGAAGGAATGCAAATTAACTTAAAAGCCTGTCATTTTGTGCTCAACTTGTCAAGCTTACTGTATAGAACACGACACATATTTACGCAATATCCTTCTGATTAGGAGCATATATATATGTGACATTTCGTCTTTCGATTTTGCTGACTACAAAATAAAGCGTTACTAATAATGAATCACTAAAATAAGTTTAAGATGGTGTGATGTGAAACCACGGAATCCACTCTAGTGTGTCCTTTTAGTCCAATTTAGCAACAAAGAAAGTTCTTAAAATCTTTAATTGTAGCATTTCAGTTTTTTGTATACGCTTTATAGTGTTGTATTGTGATATTAACTTATTATAGTACTCAGAGCAGTACTGTTTCTAGGAGCAGTTTGTTTACATAATTATGTACTACTAAATATGCCGTATCTTATTCTGAAATAACGTCGCACTAACATTAGTTGTGTGTTGACGGAACGGATGATTCGTTGTATAGCATACTAATATAAGAGCAGTATTAAGAGGTTCAATGCTGCTTCAGTGATTTAAGATAGAAGTATAGTATAGTATAGTAGTTATATAAACGACCCAAAGCACGCTAGGGAATCAATCTAGATTATTATCGTTATATTTTAGATTAAATAATAAACGATTGATGTTCAGTTATGTTTTCATAGTTGCATATTAGTAAGCGTTTGGAGGACATTAGTTGAGAAATGCCTCCAATTAATGACCTTAGCTTAATAAATCAGTCTGCTCTGAAATTACACATTAGGACAATGCCACAGCAGCTATAATACGAAGAAGGCACACACACACACATATATATGTTTCAAAATGAACGATAATAGTCAACTTATAAATGGGTGTTTAACTCCACGTGCTATGAAATTATGAAAATATCTTATATATGCAATCGTTAACTTTTTGTGTTTATAATACCTCCTCAGATTAAATTTTAAATTCAAACCCTACCATACTTTCAATTGTATTATAGGCATTTAAATATATGTGAGCAACACGTATTATTCCATTGAAATCATCATTGTTTAATTTTCTGTGAAGTATTTATGTATTTTTTATATTGCACTTAACATTATTTTGTGAGATTTATAATTTTGTTTTGATACTTTTAAATAATATTTTTAAGTATACCATATAAAATAATATGTTGCTATATAAAGATTACTATAATATAAACTATAAATATATTTTATTTGGTTTAAAGTTCTGTAGATGAATGGAGTAATAATTCTATTGGTTCAGTAGGCAAATAGAACTATTTTATTTACATTCTATAAATTAAGATGCTGTGTTTAATACTGCTACAGGGATGTGACTTGTGTTATAATTATTCTTTTATCCCGGTAGGTATATAAAAAAAAGTAATAAAAATATGACAACATTATAGGGGAGTCTTACTCAAGGTAAATACAATTTGAGAATTAATTCTAGAAATCAATTTTCTGCAAATATGGAAGCTAGGTTTTGTTCAATAGAACTTGATCGTTTTTATTCGGGCAGGATCAGGTTATTTGTATAGATTGTGATTTGTTACGATTTTGTTTTTTCATTCGCTCTTTCTCTTAATTTGTTTCTTTTTGAAACTGTGCATAATATTGCCTCTGTAATCAGTTTGATGGTAAACATTGGCCATCAGAGTTTTCTAAATTTATTAGGTTTATTCTAGCTTATTTGCTTAAAAATGCGTTCAATATGTTTGAAAAATCAATATAATTCCAGTATAGGAATACCCTTTGAGGTAATATTATGATAATTTATTCGAATTAAGAAAATTTATATCGTCAACATATAGTGGTATAATTTTATCATTATATTGCCTACGATAATATCTATACTATTAGGCTTATCAAGTTGTCAAGTGCTTGTCAAGTGCATACGCCGTGACTTTATGACCTTCGAAAGTCAAACCCTCTCTACTTTGCTCTTAAACTCTGCGAATAGAAGTTGTCAACTCTCTACGTCAAACATGTTATTGCAATCACAGCATTATGATTTGAACTATTTGTTGGCCGCCCTTCGCGCAATCGACTATACATAATTATACACAATTTCAACCAATAACTTGAAAGAAAAATGTCACTGCAAATGAAACCTCAATTGAGGACGGAACAGTACCTACTGAAAATAATTAATTGATATAGTCATGTGCATATATAATATATACATAAGTATATTTGGTATTGTTATATACAACACATTCATCCTCTCATTAGCTCATTTGGCTTCTTCTTTCGTGTGACAGTCGCGTATTGCCAATCATTTTCTTATTTCGAGGATTCCTTACATGCTCCCGTCGCCAAAGGCACCGCTCGTCTTCGATTTGATTGAAATATAACTTGTTGAAGGGTTGCTGTTGTCCGCATTTCCCTCCAAACAGCGCCACACTCGACGCATCAAGATAAATTTGACTTCTTCTCCTCCAAATTCGACAATTTCGGATGAACACAACCCAACCGAGTCGGTACCAGCCAAGTGTAACTGCAGCCAACACAACAGCCAGTCTTGAATAAAAGTAACATGAAGATATACGTCGGTCCGAAGAACGGCTGCTGTAGATTCCTCAAGTGAAGAGATTGCACAGCACACTTACCCAGGATTATTCGTAGCATATCTCCAAACTTTATATCTACCCTTACTTTTCTCAAGCTAAAGGAGAAGGGGCATAGTTTGTATTGTGTGCGTCACTGGACTTTACCTTTCTCTTTTCTCCTCTTTCTGCTTTCGTCCCCTGGGCGAGGAAAGGACTGACAAGAACATTCTGGATCTGAAACCAACCGCATCGTGATCGCATCGTCAACTTCTACTAACATCAACTTGAGGAGACTTTAGAGTTGAAACAATGACACCACTATCATGCTTTCGACTGATTCTCTGTCTCGTAGCCCTTGGAAACGTGCTCCCTCCTCTTCTCCCTTGGGTTCAGGGGACTCATAACTTCCTCACTTCAAGCCGGCTGTCCTCACGACCACTGAAGTCCGCTTGTGAGGCGATCAAGACGAATAAGAATGACAGCGGTGTAGTGCTTCTCTCGGGAATGGGAAGCTATCAGTGTGGCCACCCTATTCCAGAGAAGACCTATCGTATTGCGGTCCTTATTCCCTTTGCCAATGATCCCTTCATTGATGGAGCCTCCGACAAGTCCACATCGGAATCTAAGGACGGAAACAAGGTCAATATAACCTCTATTTTGTTACCTATATTAGTGTATCCTAAATTATTGGATTTAAATTTATGCTATTCGCTTTAGTTGAATTGGATGAAAATAGTAAATATTTATTTAATAATTAATTAGAATTATATAACAGCCGGGTAAGCATTGTTTTTGTAATTTATGGTAAATGTATATTTTTAATTATTTATTTTGTGTTTATTTATTTAATAATTATTGGTTGATTAAGTCAATATTAACAAATAATTGATGTTGGATTTTTTAAAGCATTTCATTTTACATGCGCTACATGTTTTCTTTTGAATATCTAAAATAAACATATTAATTGAAATAATAGATATTATATTTTGAAAAAAAATATTAGAATATTTATTGTTTAAATTTTGTTTTAAAATTTTATTTGCACAAATCAATAGTTCACCATTAAAAAAATATATACATATCTGTACGTACCTATATTTTCATATATGTATTCATATAATAACGATTCGTACACATTGACGTAGGTTTTTAATTATGCCTGTCATTTGAATTCTAACTTACTTGTCATGCATTTTTAGATAACATTAATTTACTTAGCAATGTTATTGCTTTGACAGTAATAACGAGGATATTAGTTTTGTTGCCATCTTATATCGTCCTTCTTGGCACTTTTTTTCTTAAGAAAGAAATAACACAGGAATTGTGTTTTACAAAAATAATTATTGTTAATACCTTTTGTCCTCTATTAATAATCCTCTTATTTATCTATATGGATATATATAAGTACTATATTGTTCCGTGTCTTATCGGAAATTAATGTAGGATTTATCAGCAACTATCAAAATTGTTTAGTTTTTTTTAAATGTTATAACATGCTTGACGATCATGTTAAGAATTATAGACATATTGCATATAGACAATATATTTAAGCTATTTTTCTAAAAATATATGCACAAACTAGTTAATTTATTATGGAAATAAACTAGTTATTTTACTAAACAAGATTTGTATTCATACTTTAAAACACATAAGCACATAAATACATAAAACATAGCTAGTATATGTACATGGCCTAAAAGTCTAGCCGCTCATCTCTTAAGAAACAAGATGCAAGCATAAAACCACCTTTCAAGAGAACTGATGCAAATAGATAGTTTATGATATTTGACTCCTCATTATCACGCACATCACACCAATACTTAGCAATGGATTTCTCTATGCGCCTTTTGAATAGAGATCGTGCTTATTGAAAAGGTTACGACACTGATAATAATCATGGATTGTGAACTTGAATCAAAATCTCTGATCTTATAGGCAGTACCTACTCACCGGTTCAACGCCTTTCACTTCAATCCATGTCATGTCACACCTAAGCGGCTCATGGTCGTGTTAGTAGTTAGTTAGCTGTTGAATTTTGCTGTAGGTATATCAAAACACTTGGTGATAATATTAATGCTAGACATGAGTCGTCATCAACATTATCGTTAGTGACGGTTGTGCGCTGGGAGGGGCAAAATGGAAGGGAGAGGGCATTGCGTTAAATAAATCAATAAGCCTCATTGGCCGCCGTCTTAGTCACATAACTCTTTTTCAGTTCTGGTGATATTTCCCATCGTATCCTTCGAATGTGCTGAGCGTGTTTGATATACATATATCACCTGCTTTTCTTACCTCTTAGACTAACTTGCCCCATGCCAACTTGGCTTGGGTACGCATTTGTTTCTTTTTGGTTGGGGAAAATTTGGTGCCTGTTCTCTATTATCCATCGTATATAAATTAAAAAATAGGTTAATTGAACGACAAACAAGGCTCAGCTAAACCGTTTACTCTATAGAACAAACTCTTACAATAATTCAAGTAAGCAGGATCGATTTTACGTCAGTTATGAGTTCCTTGCATTGAGTTTAGGCGGCACTATATTGCTTTTTCTTTTTCTTATCTTCCAAAACTAAAGATACAATAGAAAGATAGAAGTGTTTAGTTTGTTTTTCTTAAAAAAAAATGTTTTCTTTTTATTTAACTTCTTAAAAATGCAATCACTGATTTCCTTGTTTTTATTAGATAATCACGTATATTCGATATGTGTAATATAATCTTAGTGTATGTATGTGGCAACCCCATTTTCCAATTATTACTTTTTTAGCTCAACCAATAAAAGCAACTTTCTATTTTTATTCGTCTACGATTATTTACTATATCGCACATTTATAATTGATAAAGTAACTCAATTGTTTTTGTATTCATATGCGTGAGAAATATTTACAGTCACAGATGTATTCCTTTTGCGTACATGTATATTACAAGGCGGTATATGTTTTAAAGGAATACAAATATTCACCAAATCTAGTTGGTTAAATAAAAGTTGGTTCTTGGTGTAAAACGAGATAATGCTGATTTACATATATTTTATAAATCTAACGGCAGATTGTTCTAATGAGTTGTTTCTACATGTTACGAACTGTTTATAAAGCATAGATCTTAAAAAAAATGAAGTGTATTAATATTATTCTAAATTGTAATTCCTTTTAAAAACACACTCACCTTCAAGTTAAAATCGATTTCACAAAATTTGTTTAGAGATATAAGGTCAATGTATGTTTTTATTTTATGTTTACAAGTCATTAGAAAAGACAGCTTGAACTAGATTAAACAAAGGGAAAAGTAAACCATGCAATTTTATATTAATTATATGTAATGTAAACATAGTCAGATCGTAAACCCCACAGCTTTGGTAGAAAATTTTTTGACTTCACGAGGTTAAGTAGTAGGACATAAATAGTAGAAGGTAAGGTAAGCGTATTACAAAAATTCGACTCTATTTTACATTTATGTCGTCTTTAGATAATTCTAGTTAATCAATATAGGGACATAAAAAGTTATCAATTTTATCAATTTTACTGTTTGAAATGAAATAAAGTCATCAATTGATCTTCAAAGTTAAGTTAATATGTCATAGAGCCATACCTTATTATTTAGTGTATTCATTTCTAGACTAATAATTAAGATATATGAGCAAAATACCTAAGTAAATAGAGATATTACATTTGACGAAGTCATTACTTTTCATCCGCACCCACAATCAGTCCACACCAGTCCATTCTGAACCAATCAAACACCATCTTCTCTCTCCGTTCCTCCGTTCAGCGCCCAGTGACTCCGCCCTCTCAGTTGGCTGCCGTCGCCGATCTCGTCCTATCAGAAATCGAGAGCTTCAAGGCTCATGGCTACTTCGACAACCTAGCTGGCCATCGGATTGAGCTAGTTTGGGCGGACACCCAGTGCGACCAAGAATTGAGCCTCGATGCCATCTTTAGACTCCTATTGGATGATCCAGTGCACGGTCTTATAGGCCCTGTCTGCCCCTACGGCCTTGTGTTGGCTGATCTCATCATCAATTCGCGCTTCCACCGACCGATTGTCACTTATGGTGGTCTTCACGACGCTTTTGATGGACTGTCAGTGGTCCGCGTGGCGGGGTCTTATACGCATTTGGCCCGATTTCTACTCCGGATATTCTATGAGTTTAACTGGAAGCCGAGAAACTACACGAATGTTGCCCTGTTGACGGAAACAAGGCGGGAGATGACAGAAAACCTGCTTATAGTTACTACCGCGATGACTGTACTCAGGAAGTCCAATTTTATTGTCTATGGTGGAAAAATTAACGAGAAGACGTTGGAAAATATTTCGCAGTTTAGTCGCAGTAAGTTACAGGAACACACACATACAACAACGCATACACCCGCTATACAAAATAAAAACAACAACATAAAATAAAATAAAATAAACATAGGTAAAATATTGATTACATTATTTTTATTAGTTGTATGGCGTGGGGGGTCTAAGACACAGACATCTACTTCACATTCGATAATAAAAATAATAATAATCGTTGTTTGGGGACATAATTTAAAACGGGCATATATTGTAGGCGCAGGTGGGTCCTTTTAGGCGAGCCCCATTCCCTCTTGACCTCGTGTTCCATCTGTCCATCTAGGACCTACCAGCGTTCATGGCGGCCGCGGCAGATCTAGCGGCAGCCAGTGTCAGAGGCCTGGCCGAGCGGAACAGTCTCGTCTACTTCTGGGCGACGGATGTTAGTAAGCCGGAGTCCGCGGTCAACACTACCCTCCACTACATATTTGACAACCCAGTCCACGCGTTTATCGGCCCCTCTGATCCATTCACGCTCACACGGGTGGCGCAAATTGCTGGCCGCCGATTCAGTCGTCCCGTCGCCACGTATTCAGGTTTCGGGAACCTTTTTCGCGACAAAAAGAGCTACCCAATGCTCACGTGTATTCTGGGCCATTATATGACTCTGAGTAGGTCGTTTGTTCAAATCGCCGATTACTTCGGCTGGGTCACACGACCCGAGATAAACAATCATCGACTTGTGGGTCTTTTTGCGGGAACAACTATCGGCGATCCTGACGACAGTGTTGTCATGGGAAGTGGGATTGTGAGGGAATTGCGCACTATTCGCGCATTTAAAGAGTTTCGTTTGAATGACCAAAACATTGAGAAGTATCTCACTTGGCTATCGAGTGTGTGTCGAAGTAAGTTAATCAATGTCGTTTTCGAGTGTTAAATTGTTGGGACACACACGCTGGCAAAATTAATTGCTTTGTACAAATAATATATTAAGTACATGTACGTAATAATGCGATGAATGGGGAAGGATTTTTAATTTTTATTCATATTTAATACTTTAAAATTGACGACATTTGGAATATAAACATGTTAGTAACATTGTGTGTTTGAGCTTATAAAAATATTTCTATTCTGTCAATAAAAATGTGACATCAAAATACTTTAGTTTATCGCACTTCAGTGAAATTAGAAATTTTATCGGAACCTGTTTTTTATTCCATTAATAGTATTTTCTAGCTCTGCTGCCGAATAATCTTCTTATCAATGTGTTACCATTTTAAAGAAAAAAAACGTAAGTTATTAATATATATTAAATAATAAATGTTACATCTTCTGTGTCGGTTTTAAATAACAGTGTCTCAGTCTTTTTAAAAGTTATTTGTGATGTTGACTAATTATCCTCAAATAAGGTGGGTGGGTATTCTCTTTTTGTATCTTTTAATTATGGAATTTTTTATTTCCCATACTTATTTATCAATTAATAAATGCGTTTTTGTAACTATCTTGTTGTGTATAATATTTCATTGAAACGGTAGGTAATCGAATTATTGAAATATGTAATTGTATATATATACCTATATGTGTATTTAATTTTAATTATTTGTATATATTAGGTACATGCATAGTGGTATAGAATTATCACTATTTCTTATAAAGTTTTATATTTGTAAATCTTTGCAAAACTTAATTTTGTTATGCTTATGTACTATTTTAAATTGAAATAGATAAACAAATTAATAGTACGAAATAAAAATTATTAAAATGAAGTTAATTATGATTTCATTATTAACACCTCTTTATTCTATTTACAAGATTTTGTATTTTTAACGAATTATATATTATTATATTCTGATTTTTATTGTCTACTTTTATATTTAACGTGACTTAATGTTTTTCCAACTTTAAATATTCTAATTATACTTGTTTGTTTGTTCACATAAATTAAAATTATTAAATTGTAAAATTAAAACAAATATATACTGCGCAATGTTTCAGTGTAATGCATTAACGTAGTGTAAGAATTAAATAACATTATATTTTTAAATACTAATAATGACACTATATATTTCAATTAATTTGAACCGTTTGAAGAATCCACTAATACATTTTATACATTAATCTGGCACATTTTTAGAGAGCATTTATTCAAGTAATTTCAACCATGAACAGTATATCTTGCTCCCTTCTCAGTAGAAGAAAAGTTTAACGCAGAATCAATTCTATGCGAACAAAATTTAAGCCGGATAAACTAATCAACGTATTTCCATCTAGTATATTTATGCTTTTAAAGAAAGCCATAAAACGCTTTTTTAGTAAAAATTTGGATGTATAATACGACAAGGATAGACAAAGAATGGCCCAAGTGTCTATCTTAGATTTTTAGTTTCCAAGAATCAATTAAACTATTCTCTGTATATCAAATGTGTCTAAGTAGTCATTTAAGAAAATAATACTATGTGGTATTGTGTTTTTGATTTATTTTACCCAAAATACCAACACCCTACTTTCCATGCTTTGTCTGCCTTCAGCTTAATGTGCTCCACGTGTCTCAAATTAATCCCCTCCCCTCTTCTCTTCCTCTCTAAATCACTCTCGCCAGTTATTGTGATCTGCAGTGAGCCCGATTCTGTGAGGAAAATTATGCTTAAAGCCTACGATCTCAATTTCATCAATGGAGAGTACGTGTTCTTCAATGTGGATCTGTTTAGCAGGTGGGTGTCACTGTCGATTGAAATGATTTCTTGTTTTATATTTCATTCTTCCCAAGTTAAATAAGAAGGTAATTATTGTCAATAAATAAACAAATACTAATTTGGTGAAAAACATTTGAGGTGATCAATGAATAACTAAATATATTTATTAGTGTAGTATTGTAAACATTATTTAACCTTAAAAAATGAAAACCACAAAAATTATTAAATGTTATGATTTTACTCGAATAATAAAATATATTTTATTTTGACTTCAAAATTACAGCTTTTAAAATCATATCATAAAAATAGTCATTTTTCTTACTAACTAAACTAATTGAAATCTGTTTCAAAATCCAACTAACAACTCTTTTGCTTTTGGATGTGAAACGTATCTACCTTTATTTATCGTAATAAATTGCATTTTTATGCATAATTGCAATCATTTTCTTTATGTATATACTTAAAACTGAATATAATTTAAATATAATTACAATATTTTTCTTTAATATTTTTAACCATGTGTAAATTTATAGAAATGGACGATATTTTCAGAGTTATTTTTCAAATCAAAATATTCACAATAAAATGGGAAGAAACATTTATAATTTAAAATGATCAAAAAATATTTTTTTGTTAATAAATCAAAGTTACTGAAAGAAACTTTGCTATTAAATTTTATACTAATTATTTTAGTAGAAATGTTTTTAATATTGAACTTAGCAAAATGGAGCACTTTAAATAAACATTTAAATGTAAGAGTTTGTATGTTTAAGATGAGTTGATTAAGCCTATATAAATAAAGCTAATGCATTTTGTGAAATTTTATTTTTTAATCTTTGAAAAATAGATTATTCTAATCAAACTATGTTGACCATACAAATACGCCTGAATAAATACGTTATACGTTTAATTTACGTGTTTAATTTATTTCTATATTTTTTAAATTTAGGTGGAATTAAATTTTACCTTATCAGTTTACCAGGACTAATAAGACGTTATCACATCCCTGTATTATAAAGATATGTAGTATAAGATAAGAAAAAGTCGATCGGCTACGTTACTTGCATGTATGTTATTGATTTTGTTTTTTATATTCAATATATACATACATTTATGTCGCATTAAATTTTTAAAATATTTATTGTAGACAAAATTTTGAAAGTAATAATTAATTATAAATGAAACTTTTATTTGTATACAGCGCCTCCAATTTTAATACACAGTGATCTGATGTACTCTTATATAATTAATTAATATAATATTCATGTCTAATTTTGACTTGCAAGTACATATCATAAATCATTACCTTGTCGACAGGTGTGCAACCGTTATTACTTCATATCTTTGTTTAATTACATTTAATTAATGTAAGCTTTTGGTATGTATGTAAGCCTTAATTAATCTATTATAAAATTGACACATGCAATCTTTCTACATTATACGCATAATTAATACTCACACTTACTTGAAATTAAGACCTTTTAACAATAATTACACCTACAACTGGCACATGGCATGTGTATTTGGCACGACAGCCAAATGATCTTTATATTAGTAGTGTAACACGCAAAATATATGAAATAAAGCGTGGTATTTCATAAGAGCAAACTTTAAATTGAGCGAACATTAAACTGAGCAAACTTTTTAGTGAAAATTGTTTTTATTTAAAAATATAAATTGAGTGAAGATATATAAATATTTAAACTGAGTCATTTTATGGTTCTTTCTTTTTGCTCAATTTAAAGTTCGCTCTTATGAAATGTCACTAAAGAATTTTCGATCAAATTAATGTTCGCTCAATTTAAAGCTCGCCAGTTTAAAGTTCGCTCAATTTAAAATTCGCTCTTATGATAGTGAACCAAATAAAGCAATATTACTTCCGATTGTTCTTCTCTATACCTGTCTGTCTGAATCGTTGTCCTCAAATAACCTTTAGACCTAACTGGCAAAGACTACTAAATATGTACGTTCTATATCCCAGGCTCTAAACACAAGCGGCATACTAATCTAGCCATCACTAGTCTCATAAAGAGTTTTGGGCAAACAGAGGAGCCTCTATCCAGGAAAGAAGGAAATAGGATTCTGGGTCCTCGATTTTGCAGATTGTCCTATATAGAGGTACACACAGGGGGTAGGTGCCTAATTAATATTGCGACTGCGTACTTTATAGTGGTTCGGGGTTAAACTCTCCTCACTATCGATTATTTCATTATCATCATCCTTAGACCTTCTTCCTTAAATTAGTGAAAACAGTTACTTGGTGTTTGCGTAGGTACCTACCTATATGCCTGAATTAGTAAGAAAGTAGGATAATCAGACCATAGCTAGGCCATAGAGTATGTATTTTACATAGAGCGTCTGGAGGTGAATCATAATTTAAATTTTTAATTACTTCCTCCTTTACTACGCTAATTAATGTAGCGTAAAGTGCTTCTTCGGTTGTAGATCAAAGTTTTACACTCTATTGGACCTTTTCCTTTCTACCTTTAGGCTGAATAGGACAATATAATGCTAGACTTTTTAGAATATTTTCAGGAAGAATTTTATATACAGGTTGTTTTTGAAAAGTCTAATGAGTTTTAAAAGACAACGTGGAAATTTAGGAATATGTATAAAATTGGGGATACTTTCAATTGATATTTTCAGTTAACTTGTGGGTTTAATGAAATGTTTATTAAACACAACGCCTAAAGCAAAAAATACAAAGTTACAATATGTATTATAAATATTAATCAATTGTAATCCATTTGTATATGAATTAATTAAAAAGCAATAGAATATCAATAGTGAGAGAAAATACGACATTTATTTAAAATGGTATAGGTTTTCTTTAGACAAGTGAAATGTTTACTGGATATTTGCAAAATATAATATGGATGATTAATATAGGCAATTGATGGCTACATTTATATAAAGATGAGTTCAACGACAGAAGCAGAAGTTTCTATTATATCCACGATACGTTTAGGGTTACCAGTTCCGTAGTTAAGGTGAATTTATTGGAGGAAATAATAGCGTTGTAGAATTATTAAAGTCTGTCAGTTAAATCGAAGCTTTTCGTGACTTGAGGTATTTTGAAACAAACTAGAAAGACAATAAAAATCAGAGAGAACGAAATTGTAGTGGGAAATTTTCCCTCTATATTTCTGTTTACCTGCCTTTCTTTATTATATTTATTGCTGCCCTGATGAGGATTACGTTGTATTAAATACGGCTTAATATGTAGCTTTCTATTGTTAGCAGAAGTCAACTTTGAACTTTGCGCGTCGGAATATGAGGGTTTCCTTTGCAATACTGGGTACCTATGTACATCTGATATATAACATCTGATGCTAAAATATCGATTGACGAAATGGAATGCTAAAGATTTAGGGTTATGCGAATGGAGAACTGGAGTTATAAATTAACTATTGCAGGCGGCGACAGCGCCAAAAGATGAAGTAGTTTGAGACACGCACGATTCGGCACACAAACTTAGATTCATCTTGAGCTTTGATGGTAGGATGGATATATATTGTTTTAGTAGTGTCACCCAATCTATTTTAGTGGTTGTGATTGAGAAGAGACGTAGGTATATTTTTGCTTGATAAATAGTATTTATCTTTGAAGGGTACATAATTGAAAGAATAAACTTTAAGCTTGATGTTTGTCAACCTCCGTGAGCCATATAGGTAGATTTAAGATTCGAGATAATATACACTAAAACTCTGCATCAATAAACAAACCGGTTCTGTGATTAGATAAACTTGGATAAACTGCCACAAAAGTGTGTCGAATTACCTAATTCATGAAAATTATTTAGTTATCACACTGAGCACGAATCGTACGCTTCGAACAAGAATTTATAAAATGATAAATGTTCACAAGCTAATAACAAGCTAATAATTCACAAGCTAATAAATGTGCGTCGATAAGCTATCTGGCTTATACTGCAATTTAATTGGATGAAATAATTAAACAAAAATC